>CAJVPU010002356.1:0-10760 GCA_910591775.1 Dentiscutata heterogama | reverse complement strand
ACACACAGATATTCAGATAGTCAGGAAGAAAGGTTTTCATTAAGGCATAGCTTTATAGTAAAGATATACAAATGTTGGATATTGTTATCAATATGGAATTGGAGTTGAAAGGGATGAGCACAAGGCATTTATTTATTATCAAAAATCTGCAAATATGGGGAGCGCTAATGGAACAAATAATGTAGGTTATTGTTATCGAAATGGATTTGGAGTTGAAATGGATGAACATAAGGCATTCATTTATTATCAAAAATCGGTTGAGATGGGGCATTCTAAAGGAACATTTAATGTTGGATATTGTTATCAATATGGAATTGGAGTTGAAAAGGATGAAAATAAGGCGTTCGTTTATTATCAAAAATCTGCAGATATGGGTAATCCTAATGGAATATTTGCACTTGGTGACTGTTATCGAAATGGAATTGGAACTGAAAAGGATGAACATAAGGCATTCACTTATTATCAAAATCTGCTAAGATGGGAAATGCTAATGGAACATTTCAAGTTGGATATTGTTATCAAAATGGAATCGGAGTTGAAAAAGATGAAAATAAGGCATTCATTTATTATCAAAAATCAGCAGAGATGGGAGACGCTGATGGAACATATAATGTTGGATATTGTTATCTTAATGGAATTGGAGTTAAAAGAGATGAAAATAAGGCCTTTATTTATTATCAAAAATCTGCGGAGATGGAAAACGCTAATGGAATATTTAGTGTTGGGTATTGTTATGATTACGGAATTGGAGTTGAAAAGGATGAACACAAGGCATTCACTTATTATAAAGAATCCGCAGAGATGGGGCATGCTAAAGGAACATGTAATGTCGGATATTGTTATCAGAATGGAATTGGAGTTAAAAAAGATAAGCATAAGGCATTTATCTATTATCAAAAATCTGCCGAAATAGGGAACGTTAATGGAGCAAATAATGCCGGATATTGTTATCAATATGGAATTGGAGTTGAAAAGGATGAACACAAGGCATTTATTTATTATCAAAAATCTGCAGAGATGGGTAACGCTAATGGAGCAAATAAGGTTGGATACTGTTATCGAAATGGACTTGGGGTTGAAAAGGATGAACATAAAGCGTTCATTTATTATCAAAAATCTGCAGAGATGGGTGACGCTGATGGAATAAATAATGTTGGATATTGTTATGATGAAAGAATTGGAGTTGAAAAGGATGGACATAAGGCGTTTACTTATTATCAAAAATCTGCAGAAATGGGAAACGCTAGTGGAACAAATAACGTTGGGCGTTGTTATGAAAACGGAATTGGAGTTAAAAAAGATGAACGTAAGGCATTCATTTATTATCAAAAATCTGCAGAAATGGGGTATTCCGGGGGGGATATTTAAAGTTGGTGTCTGTTATTATAGAGGAATTGGAGTTAAAAAGGATCAAGATAAGGCATTTATTTATTTTATGAAATCTGCCGACATGGGTCATATTAATGGAATGAATAACGTTGGAGGATGTTAAAGTTTATATTTTTAAATCGAGGCAGCTTCAGCGCGACATTTTAAGTTTTAAAATAAGTTATTCGAGTTCATACAAATTATTTAGTTTAGCACGTGAATAAAATGAATATTCATTAATCGAAGAATTTAAATAAGCTATTCAATCTCATTAATATTTACTATTTGGCTTTATTTTATTTGCCTTGATTTTTTAGTCTGTATAAAGAGCATTTTAAAGACTAAATATTTAAAATAGGCTATTCAACTTCATGAGTATTTATTCTTTATAATTTCATTTTAGATTTGAGTATGAAGAACGATTATTTAGTATATATTTAAAACAAGTCATTCAATTTCATAGATACTATTTAATTTTATTTTATTCGCGATAATGTAATATTTAAGTTCATAAATCTTTATTATTTATTCGCGTTAATTAGTCTGCAGCATAAAATTTATAACTGGCATTCTTCACCAGAATTGTTTATTCTTTCCCTGTCATTTCCATCATTTGTTTTCTTTATCATTTTACAAGCATCGTTTGATATTCTTTATCCTTTGCTTGAATAGCTTTTGGTAAAGCCATATCTCTTTTGTAGGAATTTAAGAGTCTGTTTGTTTAGGATTTAAATTAAATTATACATCTCTTTTTTTTTTTTTTTTTTTTTTGACAAGAACTTTGTCTGAAATTTTAAGAAACATTGTTTAAATATAGATATAGTAATTCATATTTAACTAAAATCAACAAAAATAGCTAAGAATTGTAATATGAGATAGAATTTAAAGTTATTAATCGCACATTCCAAGGTTATCAATTTTTGAGGTTTTATTTGACAGTTTCAAGAGAGTTATTTTGAAATTGCTATGTATATATAGCATGTTCACAATGGACTCATATGGTTCGATACCGAGAAAACGCAATTACAATTCGATAAATTATATTTATATGTTACTTATCGTGCTAAAATTTATTTCACATTAAATTATCACTACATTTTTTATCAGTTACGCACAGGTTGTAGCATAAGACTTGTAAGATAATATTTAATTATGTGGATTTAGTTATACATACAAAGAAAAGACAGATGCGTTTTAAATAAATTAGCCCCGAAAATCCAATATCAATAAGCAGTATGTTAACACTTCACATTATTCTAGTCTGCTAAAACTTCGGGATTATAGATCTTTGGATGATCTTTAGGATTATCGTTATTGACTTTTCAAGATTTTAGAACTGTTCAGATTTGGATCTTAATTATAAATCTGCCGAATTTTAGAATTGTCGAAATTATAAATTTTCGGAATTTTGGATATCGAGATTATGGATTTGACAGGATTTAAGAAATGTCAAATTATGGATCTTCGAGAATTAGATATCGTCAGGATTATGGATTTGGAATTTCTGCTGTTAGAATTTCATTAAGTGATTTGTCATTTCAATTTAAAACATGTTACAACAAACCATCTTTTTTATCCCCGGCTTGGCAAAAATTGCAATTAATCGAGTATTCAAAGAGATCGCTCAAGTAACTTTGTCATGGTACCTTCATTTTCGACGTCAAAGAATTGCTATTTTATTTTATATTGAAAGTTTCATGGAAAAATAAAAATGTGAGGGGGCCGAAAAAAAATTACATCTCTTAGCCTTTACTCATGCGACAAAATTCAATTACTCTATCAACAATTTCTTCGTCCGTTACTATCGGGCGGACTTCTTTTTTCCTTTTATTAATTTTGACGGTGAATTTGATAAATAAGAACCGCTCAATACCAATTACAAACTTAATTTTGATTTATTATATTAAATGAGCATCGTTACGAACACTAATTAATCACATCGAAGAAAATGTTTGAGAACTTCAATTAGTCATTATTTCATATTCAAATTGTCAACAAAAATTTTATATAAATACAATTATAACTGTGGACTATTGTGATCACTAACTAGCTAAACACATTGAGGATGAGATTTTGAGAACGTACTTATAAACCATACTTAATACGAAACTTATTTTCATTTAATTACATAATAATTTATACACGCAAATTTAAAATTTTCTTTTAATGTTCATTTAAATCACAAATATTGAGCTTATCAACAATTCATCTTTAAATTATTTCCATATTCTATATTAACGTGAAAATTTTATAATGATTATTTGCAATGGTCGCTAGCTTAAATATCTTCTTTAAACTGGCAATTTAAATTCGTTGCATTGTATATAGATAGATACCTTTATCTATTCAAATAGTTAGTTATGGTTTATTTAACCCAGAAATAACATTTTTAGGGCGTTCTCAGGAATCATCATAGATAAGATAGATTTTCTAGAGATCGAAATAGTGCACATACCATTTAGATAATAATAAATAGTAAGAATGGTGATATTGTAGAGGCATGCCCAAATATCACTCTTCTGTGATTGCTAATACTGTAATTGTTGTGGTACCCAATTGCTACGATAGATTAAATGAAGTCCTAAATTAGCATTTGAGTAGCTTTTATCGATTTTAAGAATGTTATCGAAACTTAGCGAGCACAAAAATAAGAAATATCAACCCACCTACACCTATTGCCCATTTAAGTATTTTATACCGGTCACTATATCAAGATCGCAGGGTATAAATCAGTTATACACTGGGTTCTATGTCTTGAATTTTTGCCATTTATGATTATTATATAATAGTTATATGATAAAAATATAATAAAAATATTATAAAATATAATAAATATATGATAAACATGTTACAAACATATTATAAACATATGAAACAAACATAATAAAAATATTTTTAAGCCTGTTAGGTTAATATTAACACTATGATTATCATATAATAATTATACAACTATTATATTTACTACAAATCACCGGCGGTGATCGTCACCACCCCTAGATATTTTTAGGGTTAGGGTGCGGTATTAAGAATTATTTTTTTTATATAATATAACATAGAGGTATTATAAAGTTCTGAATTTAGTTTTTATAAGGTTTTTGGGGGTCCTGAACATTTTTACTTAGGATACCCGATCCCGTTTACTTAGTATGTTTTTGAGATATAGGCACCCCGGTGATGGTCACCGCCGGTTATAGTTAGTAATATTCTATTTATTATATAATTTTTATAGGAAAATCTAGACAGTGCCCCCGTGCACTTTGTACAGTAGTCACCAAAAGTAACACCCGATTTATTAAGTAAAAATAAAATTTTTATTTATTTTATTTTTGCATTATAGTACATTAAGTTTTTTATTTATTTATTTAATATTTGCATGCATGACCCTTTGCATCCACCACTGCCTTGATTCTTAATGGCACTGAGTCCACAACCATCTGAAACACTGACTTATCCACCCTTGCCCACTCTTTCTTCAAGGCTATTTTTAGCTTGTCTGCATCTCTTGAAAAGTCTTCATAACTCTGGATATTGTCTTTTATGATCTTCCAGATGTTTTCTATTGGGTTTAGGTCTGGGAATCAGGATGGTCACTTCAAATAATTGATTTTTTTTGCTTTAAGCCAATCTGTTACCTTATGAATAGGGGCATTGTCCTGCTAAAAAATAGGATTTGATCTAGTTAACAAATGCATAGCCACAACAAATAGTACAAGATGGTTGTCTAGAACCTTGGTGTAAATTTTTTTGTTAATTTTTTGCTTGAGACCTTTGTATTTATCAAAAAATTTCATAAAACCTTTAATTCATAACCACATCATTATTGAAATCTTTTACTCTTATAACTTAGCACCAAATACTCATGTTTATATTATTCATCTGCATAATGCCATACTTGAACCTGGTATAATTGTTTGCCTATTTCTATACTCATTTCATCAAAAAAAAATAACAGATTGCCACTTATAAATATTTCTGTTCTTATTTTTTTACACCAATCTATACATCTACTTATATTTACTGTTATTAAAAAAGGTTTTACAGTAGCAGTACAAGAATAAACCCAAAGTTATAAAGAGCCCTAGCTGCTATCAATACACCACATTGAAGATTTAAATTTTTTATAATTTTGTGCAGAGGCTTGCATCTTTTCTTTAATACTTTTTTTAATATAGCCTTCTTTTCTTGCTTCTTTAAAGCTGGAAGATGTCTAGACCTAGATAAATTTTTAGTTTTTTTGGTCTTTTGTATTTACTCAAGAATTTTCTAAAAGTTGTAAGGTTATGACCAATTTGTTTAGCAATCTTCTCAGCACTTATTAATCTGATAAGTGCAAAGATCATTTCTTTCTCTTTTTCTGTCATTTGGATTTGTGGCATTATTAAAAAAATGTTTTTTTTTCTTTGAGCTTGATATTAGATATCAAAAAAGCAAAAAATTATATAAGTATAAAGTAAACACAGCCACTTTATTTGCTCATGTGAGATAATCTGCAAATCAGATGTTATTTTTGGTAACTACTATGCCTTTTAACAAAATTGTGTTTGTAATAAAAATTAGATTAGAAGTTTAGAATAGTATAAAATTGTGAAAGAACATTTTTGTTTAGTTACATAACAGAAGTTATTCTAGTAAAATTTAATTATGCTAGGGTAGCTTCATCAAAATTCAGATTGATAATCAATATTACAATCTCATCATATACCAGTAATATTTTTTTTTTTTTTTTTTTGGTATTAAGATGACTTCTTCGGCTAGGAGACTTTTTATTAAATGCAACATATGTTTATATAATTACAACAAGAGTACATTAAGCTATACATGCACTTTTGGTGCCTAATTTAAGTAGTCTGCCCAAAGATTCTACACTATCTGCCATACCTGTAACCCAACTACAGGGGTATCCATTTAAACTTTCTGGTTATAACCACTATTTGTTACACCTAACCCTAGGTATTACTCTCTATATATACATGGTTTTTGTATCTACCCAATTGGATTTTGCACCCACCTTAGAACTTACTAACTATTATGGCTAATCTATCCACGAGGTAAACCTAACAGAGTAGTCCATGTCCCACACATGTTTTTACCTGCATGTTCAGTAACTTCTTCCTAATTAGTACCTGCTGTGCTGCTACACTGTGTTCGTATCTTATGCCATCTTTTAGGATGCTGCTGTTCCACAGCTAATCAAACCACAGCTTTTCTAATTAGTTGCCTATTACATACTCCTTGCCTTTATAAAGTTCACACGACTCTGGTACCCATATTCGGACTTTCCTTCTTCCTTGGATTCTTTACCAGTCTTTTCCTTATTTCCAGCCAGCAACCTGGAAGAGTCGGTCTGCCTAGGCTTTAGGTACCTTATAGTCTTCCTCCTCTTGGTACATGCTTCTAGAGCACATGTCCATTTCTTCCGGTTGCAACCCAGCAGTTTGGCTGGTGTGTTTCCCAACTTAAGAACCTGGTTGCTTGGTTCTCTAGTCTCGGTCTCCAATTCCAAATTCAGTTTTCCTGTAGCACCATTGAAGATCATACTACCTCTCTACTCAGAACTTGCCAAATGGGTTTTCAGTAATTCTGGTTTTCTGAATTTATTGTGCCAAAGCTCACATTCGAGATGGTGTAATCACAATTACAGATATCTGAATCCAATTGATAATCTTAATGTTAACCAATACAGATCTAATATTTTCAAAATCATTGTCTATGGAATTCGAACTCTAGACCTGCCATCTAAGGGTGCAACAACTCTACCGCTTCTGCACTTTACTAAGTTGCCACACCCTCTGTACTAGTAATATTTTATATATCATAATAATAACAATAAAAATATATAAGTTACCATAAAATCCAGACATGTGTACCCCCCATGCGGTGTACCCCTTGCCAGTTTGAAGCGCCAGTTCATAACTTATACCCGGGTATTAATATATCTTCTTATAGCGTATCATAATATAACATATACTAAGTTGTAAAAAACCAGTTTTTAATTAAATTATAAACACGATAAAACAAGAAATACTGATTTAACGATGCATTGAATACGAAAGATCATAGTGTAGGGGGATTTGTTCGCACATGTGATTATCAATGCATTTTTTATTAATCATTAAATTTACGACATGCATCAGAATCATTATAAAAGCAAGAAAAATTTTTATTAAAGCATAAAAGTCGGTTTGTTATATAAATTTTCAACATTACCGGTATAAGCAATTTTTAAAAACAAACAAATTTTTTACATTATTGGTCGATTACCACATATTCGGACAAAATCTTCATAAAGCGCACATATTGCACTTGATAAAACGAACTTTACATAACAGTATTGTTCAAAAAAAAAAATCAAGAAATTTGATATTATTCCCAATTGTTATCAACCTCAGTTTCTTCATACTCCTCACCGCTAATATCATTTGCATTCAATTCTTCAATATTCTCTTCATTCACATTTTCCAAATCTTCCCCCAAAGCTTCATAATCAAACACCAAATCGTCTTCAGACCCATCCATTGCTACTGAAATACCACAACACTTGAATGCCTTTCTAATTATACGAGGATTAATGTCATTCCATGATTCTCCTACCTATTGAGCTAAAGTAGAATATGACAGTTTTTGGATACGTCCAGCAGGCGTAAATTGATAAGGGCTGTTAATCATCCACTGGTTATAACGAGAGCACACCTACCATTTAAAACTCTGTTAATATACAATACTCTATGAATAACAAAAAAAATTTTAATACACTGTATCTTTTCTTTAAAACATTTGTTTATTCCAACATCAAGAAGTTGCAATTTACTGGCTAGTCCTCCTGAAATTACAGCGAGATGGGTATTATTTCTGTGAAATTCATGCTTAACGGGATCTACAGTATGACCTCTAAACGAATCCAAAATAAGAAGAGATTGGGGATTTCCTGATTCACTATGCTCAGACCACACATTATTGATCCAATATATCATCTCCTCTTCATTGCACCATCCTTTTGCGTTCACATGAATAATGACACCTTCTGGAAAATTTTCACAGGGAATGTTCTTTAATTTAAAAATACATACTGGTAGAAGCTTTCTTCCATCTGCAAGACATCCCAAAATTACAGTAAACGAGGTCCTCTCATGCCCAGTCATTCGGATGCCTATTGTTTTGGCCTCATATTTATCAAGAGTTACTGGGTATGGCAGGTCAAATGACAAAGGCGTTTCGTCCATGTTTCCAATATAACAGATATCATAATTGTATTGGCGATGTTTGAACAAAACTAAACTCAAAAACTCATTTTGTAGATCAATAAGGTCTTCAGGGAGATGCTGTGAAACTTTTGTGCGTTGATGATTTGATAACTCATTATGAAACAAAAAACCAATCAACCAACCATTAGAAAACCTAAAATCACCAATATTAGGATATACTTCCTTTATTTTATTAATTCAAACCAATTGTTTGGCTTTTGTAACAACCATTTTTTGTATAACAGCTATCTGCTTATTCCGAATAGTTTCAATCCACTCAACCAGCCTTTCTTCTAAAAGTGGGTACTAGGCTGATCGGCCACGATTAAGGGTTAAAAGCTAAGGCGCGGAATTTAAAAGTTCTTGTTTCTTGCTTTGCCAATCATGAACTTGTTTAGGCTTAATATCAAAATGCTTTGCAGTCACTCTATTATTTTGAGTACGTTCAGAATAATAAATCACCATAAGTTTTTCGCGAACACTCCAGCTATGCCGTTTTTTTTTACTAACAGTACGAGATTTTTTTGTAATATTTCTTTTTCGTTGAGATATTTTTTTTTAATGCGTTTTGGAGAATTCGTGATTTTGGTTTTTTATTTAAGGAGAACATTGCACAATTTGTACAGAAGCAACGATAAATTTAAAGGAATAAAATTCATTATTTAAATTATTAAGAATATTTTCAATTAATTCGGGTATTTCACCCATAAATATTTTGATGCTATGAGAAAAAATTTTAAAGGGGTTTAAGAATTTAGAGGAAAAAAAAGCCAACCAAATTGCTGAGCCGTTAGGGTAGCCCTAGAGCTACTCTAGAGCCGTTGTCCTGCTCAAAGCAATAAGGTGCGCTTTCAAACAGACATACGGCATATTACGGTAAAATTCAAAGAAAAAAAAACAAAACGGGTTAAAAAAAAAATTTTTTTTAGACAAAATGCTTAAATATGCAAGTATCTGACTAATGCATAGATCAGAATGACATCGGGCTTTCAACAAATAATATTACTAATCAGGCTGAATCTGGTAGATAATCAAGAAAACCCGATGTCGCATTTGCTTTTGGCAGTATATATAAAAATAGAAGTTCGATCAACTAGCAACCTCGACTTACGTACCCCTATCAATATGGTATACCCCTATAAAGAGTACCCCGGGTACTAAATTGAGCAATAAAAATACCCGGGGTACATGTGTCCAGATTTTACGGTATATATTGTTTATGAAGAAAATGAATACTTTATAACTTAATGCTGTAGCAATTTAGGTAGTAATATCAATTATCAATCTAAACTTCAAGAGGGCTGCTCTGGTAATGTTATAAAATTTTGAGATATTAGTGATTTTATAATAGAGACAGACAGTAATTTTTTATAGTGGTTTTTAAGACTAAATTTTGTATATAGTTAAGATAAATTTTGTGATTTAATGTAATAACTTTTTTAAAAAAATTCTGTGCAATTTTGTGGTAGAAATAACAAAATTCTGTAATTTAATATGATAATTTTTTTAAAAAATTTTGTGCAATTCTATAAATTATATATATATATATTTATTTATTTATTTATTTATTTTTTTTTATATTAGACAATCCTGCCTTTCTTTTTTATTAGAATTTATAGTAACTACTGCTACTTACAACAGTATACAATTTATCTAAAAGCATAAGAAAGACTTACTTGAAACTGAAGTACCCAGATGTGACCTGCTATATAACTATTTATCTCCATCAGGGTCTCAAACTATACTTGAAACTTGTTTTCTAATATTACTGAATGGTTGTTAATGCTGTGTTAGAAGCATACTCCTTTCTTTAAAATTTTTCCTTCTTTATAAAGAGCAAATTAAAAAAGGATAAAAAGTATAATATGCTACCAAGAAAATGAAAATACTGATAAAAAAAAAAAACTAATACAAAAAAGAAAAACAAAAGAAAAGAAGACAGATGCAGATAAAAAAAAAAAAAAAAAAAAAGAAAAATAACAAAAGAAAAAATATTGAAACTGACAAAAAGAAAAAAAAATCAAAAATACACTATTATAATCTGTGCAAAGTTTAAAAAATTGTATAACAAATGCAACATTTGTATATCTTTACTATAAAGCTATGCCTTAATGAAAACCTTTCTTCCTGACTATCTGAATATCTGTGTGT
>CAJVPU010002355.1:0-10761 GCA_910591775.1 Dentiscutata heterogama | reverse complement strand
TTACCATTATCGATCTACCTCCCAATATCTAACCTATATGCTACCAATATGCTATCGATATGCTACAGTTATTTGGCGGATCTATGGTAGAATAATGGGTGCATATTGAGAGATTTGTCTTCCGATATGTACCCGTTATTCATTAATTCAACCTGTGCTATTTATCTGGAATTTTGCCTTGTTCAAGAATTCTATTTAGTAGCCTTATTATCTTTTGTACTACTTTTGGTATTAGCTTCTTGAAGAGGATATACCCGATACTTGATATTCCTAGTGCTGTGTTATTATGTATTTTGCTTAGTGCTTGCATCTATTCTTTTACTGTAATAGAACTTAATACTTCTTTATATATTGTAGAATCGATGTTCTCATTTAGTTTATACTCTTTTTTCCACTCTTTTCTCATTTTACTAAATTTTTGTTTTCTTTTTCTGAACTATTTTTGAAAATGCAGAACTACTTGTTGTTTTATCTCTGCTTCTTTGCTAAAAAGTTTAGGATTCTGTAGTCTCGAATTTTCTTCTACTAATACTCTATCAAATGTTACTTTATTGTAAGGTCTAATTAACAAGCTCTGGAGTATTCTTTTTTTGTTTTTTTTCCATTATACTGAATCTCATTTCTACCTTTTTTCGTATCTCTTTATCTTTTCTTTTTTGTTTCTCTTTGCTTATCTTTTTCTTAATATTTTTTCCCAATTTCTTAGCTCATCTATCTGTATTTAGTCCTAATAATTTGGCACTTATGCAATTTGCATTTGGTGTAGTTGATTTATTTCTTTGATTCTTCTGTCTAATCTTTCTTGTTCTTCAAAATTAACTTTCTCATATAGTTTGCTTGTCTTGTTTTTTGCAAATGATACAGGAACTTGATTTCTTTGTATATTTTTGATTTGGGGACTGTTATCCTTTCTTGCAATTCAGTTTTCTTTACATTAATCCAAGGGATATACTTTAGTACTGCACTCATAATTGCACTACTTATATTATTTCATTCTAAATTGATATTCTGTATCTTATCAAATAATGTCATTGTATCTTTTTTAATATCCTTTTTTCTAAGAATACACTCTATATATTTACTATAAAGCTCCCATTCTTCTGAAGTTGTTTTATAATATAAAAAGACTTTCTTGTTGGTTTATCTTGATTTCTATTTTTGAGTTTTCTATATCTGAGTATTTTGCTTGTTTCAATTTCTATACCAATTAACTTATAGTTACTATCTGTGACTATATTTACATCTTTGATTGTAGCTTCATTAAGTAGGGCCGCTATTTCTTCTCCTACCCATATGTAATCTATTCTTAATACCACTTCGTTGTTATACTAGGTATATTCTCTTTTGTGTGGATTGAGAAAGTGATATAAGTCTATGAGATCTCTATTTTTAAACCACTCTAATATAGTTTTTCTAAACTAGAGTTAATACCTCTATCCAGATTTATATATTCAGATATATACTATGTCATGTGATATAACATGATATAATGTTTTTAAATCTGGATATAAATACATCCAAATTTGAGTTTAAACCCAGATTTATACTATGATAAACCTGTATTAATCCAGATATAAAAAATATATCCAGATTGAGGTATTAACTCTATTCTAAATCCCTGACTTTTACAGCTTGTATTACTTGTGTCTAGCTTTGTGTTGTATATTTTATTAAAGTTTTCCAATATGAACATATATGTATCTGTTATATCTCTCGATTGATTTTTTTATTTGTTGATGGTAAATATGTCACCCATATTTGAAGAACTGTTTTTCTAAAAAAGAACTCTATTTTTAATACATATGGGTTGAATTTTACTACTTTATCCACGTGTTTTGCTCAGGATTTATTAATTAATACTCCTACTCCTGACCTTTAGATTTGTTCTCTTCTTTTGTTGACCAATAGCTTATATACTCATATTGTTCCAAATCTATTTATCTGTCTTTTTCTTCATTTATGTTTGTTTCTACTATCCCAATTATGTTTAGCTTTTCTTCTTTTCCTAAATCTGCTAGTGCCTTCAGTTTCTGTCTATTTAATTTTAGCTCATTTATATTATGAAAGCTAGTCTTAGCTGCTCAAAATTAGTTTTTTTCTCCTTATATTGTTTTTGTATAAAGCTTGATTGTGGAGCAAAAGTAAGGTTTTCTGTTCCACTCTGTCTTTTTAATTCACCTGAGGTGCCTTTCAGGAATGCATTGCCAATAATTGTTCTATTGATCTAAATTTCTTTTGCATCTCTACAAATATCTTCTTTAGTTTATTTTCACTTCTTATTTTTAGGAATTTTCCTTTTTTATCACCAATTGCTGTTGTGTTGAAGCCTGTTGCATATCCCAATGTCTAGTACCCATTTTGGTTTTCTAAATTGGTTAGGGGTCTTCTGGAATTGCTTCTGGCTCTAGCAGTACTACTCTCTCTTCTTCTGCTATTTTTGCTACTAGAGGTATTTCTTTTAACATTTTGATTTCCTCGTTCATATTGTTGATTTATGTGATATTTATTTTTGCTTTATGTCTAGCTTTTCTTCTTTCTCTAAATCTGCTAGTGCTTTTAGTTTCTGTCTATTTAATTTTAGCTTATTTATATTATGAAGGCCTAGTTTTAGCTGCTCAAAATTAGTTTTCTTCTCCTCATATTGTTTTTGTATAAAGCTTGGTTGTAGAACAAAAGTAAGGTTTTCTGTTCTGCTCTGTCTCTTTAATTTGCCTGAGGTGTCTCTTAGGAACACATTGCTAATAATTGTTCTATTGATCTAAATTTCTCTTGCATCTCTGCAAACATCTTCTCTAGTTTATCTTTGCTTTTTATTTCTGAGAATTTTTCTTTTCTATCACCAATTGCTGTTGTGTTAAAGCCTGTTGTATATCCCAATGTCTGGTACCCAGTTTGGTTTTCTAAATTGGTTAGAGGCCTTCTGGAATTGCTTCCAGCTCTAGCAGTACTACTCTCTTTGCTTCTGCTATTTCTGCTGCTAGAGGTATTTCTTTTGACATTTTGATTTCCTTGTTTGTATTGTTGATTTATATGATATTTATTTTTGCTTGCAGTCTTCTGTTTATACATTCTTTTTTCATGATTTTCTTTATTTGTCACATATTTAGTTTCTCTATATTGGCTATTCTCATCATATTTCATCTGATCATTATAGTAATAAGGCTTTGCTAAAGTTGCTTTTTGTAGATCAGATCTTGATTCAAAGTATATAAATGTGACTCCTCTTTGATTGCTATTACTATTATTTGATATGTGTACCATTTTTACTTTCAGATGTTTAAACTATCAGAATAGTGACATTTCATATGCTCTATGTGGCACCTCTCTTAGTATAAGTCTAAATTCTTTTCTGTTAATTAGTTCTTTGATATTGAATCTACCTTCCATTATTCTTGCTGCTTTTCCTTTTTCATAATATAGTATCTAGGCATTTTGAAGGAGCTGTTTTTTTTCCTCATTTTTGCATCTAATTTCCATATATGCTGCTTTTCGCTCTGATGTAGTACACTATTCTATACTATTTATTACTCCATGTTATTTCATATATCTTGCCAATCTTTTTTTGATTTGCTAATAAAGGTAGATCCCACATTGTGATGAAAATATTTTTATCTTCTTTTCTACTATCAAACCTTTTTTCTTTTTCTATTTTATTCTCTTGTTCAATAGCTTCTTTAGGGCCCATGCTGAATTATATATGTCTTTTACTTTCTTCTTTACTTTGTTTTCTTTTATATTTTTATTTTCGATATTTAACCTTCCTTCTTCTTTACTAGGCCTATCTATTCTTTAACTTCTTTTGTTGCATAATCTTCTTGTCCAAACTCAGTATATAATAGTGTAGCTTTGGTTTCTGTATTCTTTGTATCATCTTTCTTTAGAATTTCTATTTCGCTTTTATTTAAATTCATTTCTGCTAATTTAATCACTACTGCTTCTTCCTTTTTTTTTGTTATTGATTTTTCTGTATTATTTGCACTTTCTTGTTTTCTCTTAAGTAATTCTTCTTTGAAGTTTGTTTCTTTATTTAATGTGTCAATTTCCATCTTTGTTGAGCTATACAAAATCACTAATCTTTCTTCTTTGCTTTTTATAGCTCTTTCTTTTTTTATACTTGAAGTTATTTTTGTTACTTTTCCAATAAGTATATATTCTTCTGCTAAGAGTTTTTTACTTTGGTCTTCTTTACATAGTGCTCAGTTGTATAATTCTATTGCACTGCGAATTGTAGTTATGAACTCTAGATTTTGGCATCCGAGATACTTTGCTATGTTTCAATCTTCCATTAAAGTATATTTTTCTTGCTCTGTATAGACTTCATGACACTTGCTTTGTGAAGCTTGAGCGAAAATTTTAATTAGTACTAAATTTATATGTCTATTAATATGTAGTCAAAAGACTATATTTGTATTTCTAGGATATTACTTGACTTTCTACTCGAATTTTTTAGAATATCATTATTGTTTGTCTATACTGGACATGTGGCGATTGGCTTTGTTTGTTTTGTTATATTTGTTGTATGCATGTTGTTTGTTTTTTTTGTTTGTTTGTATACATGTTGTTTGTTTTGTTTTGTTTGTTTATATATAGTATATAGATCTACAATTCAGGGTCTAGCTCAGTTCCCAAAAAAAACAAAAAAAAATTTTTACAAAAGAATTTTTTGCAAGAAATTTGTTTTCAAGCAAAATATCTCTTAAAGTAAATTTCTAAAATGTTCTGCTATTCTAGCAAAATATGTATATTTTTGCATAAGCTTCTTTTTTTTTTAAACTGTTTTATATTGTTTTTTATGTTTAAAGTACTCTGTTTTAGTTGTTTTTCTTTCAGCTTAATTTGGTGCAGATAATTAGCAGAAAGAGTTGTAAAGAATTGCTATTTCTATCATGAATTTAAGAGATAAAAGAGTTAAAATAAATAGTTTTGAAGTAAGGTATAATAATATAATTAGGTAGAGGACAAAAGTTATTTGGCAAGTATATATAAGCTTTAAAAAGATTAGTTTTAACAAATATAACAATTTTTTTATAAAGTTTATCTTATATTTCAATTTTAATTAAATATAAAAGGAAAGAGTTAAGAGTTTAAAAAGATAGTAAAAAAGAAAAATTTTAAGATATTAAAAATCAGTTGAAGCAACTAAAAGGTTTATATAAAATAGTAGGAAGTATAATAGAAATTATAAATATGTTTTTTACAGATTTACTTTATATTTAGCTTTTATAGCTTTACAAGAATTAGAAATGGAGATCTTTAGTATAGCTAGGCAATATAGAATTATTATAGATTATAATATATAAAAATAACTATTTAAACTAATTTAAACAAATTTATAAATAGTTAGAGCTAAAATAAAGGTTATAGTTTAAATTAGAGTTAGATTAAGATTAGAGTAAAGTTTTTTTATATTATAAATTTTATAATATTTTTATATTGCCTAGTTATACTAAAGAAAATTTTTAGAAATACTCTAGTTAGATATTAGAGTACTGTCATTTTTAGCAAATATAGTCAAATCATTAGCTATTCTGAGTCAACTATTACTATAAAGAGGTATTATATAATAAATAAATATAAATCAATTTTAAATAATATTTATATAGAGATGTAATAATTAATATATATATATAATTTTAGTATAATACTAGATTAAAAACCTGATTAAAGTAGTTTTGTAAATAATAATAAATTATTACTTATCTCTTATTTAATATTAAGTGGTAGTTTATTAAGTTCTAAATATCTAAATTTTTATTTTTAGCACTAGACTTAAAATATATAACCTTTTTCAATTATATAAAAATTTTTTATTAAGTTTAATAAAGATAAAAGCAAGGTCTTATCTTAAACATTAAAAATATATACAGTCAGATCTCTCTAAGTGCATGCCCTTGGGACCACACTTTAATAACATGCATATAGAGAAAAATAAGAAAAAGTGTATTTATAGAAGTCAAGTATATGTTTGGGCCAGCACTTAAGCGTGCATTTAGAGAGAATATATACTTATAGAGGGTGTATTTAGAGAGGTCTGACTGTATATATATATTAAATAATATTAAATATTAGATGTGGTGGCTTAGAGAAGTGGTCTAGTTGTCATTCCACCAAATAGCAGGTCCAAAGTTTGAATCTTATGGATGACAATTTTGAAAATAAACCTGCATTACAATAATAATTATCTGTTGATCAGTTGGGTTCTAGAATTTGTAATCTTGGTAATACTATATTTACATAGGAGCTTCAGTGCATAAAAGGCTGAGAAACTGGGGTAATCGAAACCTATTTGGAAAGACCTGAGTAAGGAGTAGCCACAATCTTTGATAGTACTACAGAAAAGACCTAAATTTGAAAGTTAGGACTGAGATTAGAGAACTGAACAACAACAAGATCTTTTAACAAGAGGATTTATCAATCCAACTGCCAATTTAGAAAGTTAGAAATCTGTGAGGCATTACAGAGTATACCAACCCTAGTCAACCAGTGTGAAAAACCGGTGGTGGGGGCCCTACCTACCAAGACTAGGGGTTATAGAAGTTAGGTAACTAACAGAAAAATACTGAGCATGTCCAAAGAACCAGCCTACCAAATTGAAGAAAAAAGATATATGCTAGAAAATCATATACCAAGATGAGATGAGAGTATCAGCACCTAATGCCAAGCCAAAGTCGAATCTTCTGGGTCACTAGTTAGAAGTAAGAGATAGACTAATAAAGAAATAGCAGAAAAAAGAAAAGTCTGAATGCGGATACTAGGATTAGAAATAAACCTTATAAAAGCAAAAGCGATTAAATAGGAATAATTCCAACTACAAGTAGAAGCCTTGGCAACTACACAAAACTAGGTTGGCCCAAATAGGATTGGGAAAGCTCTGATAGGTTTACCTCAGTGATAGCTTGTGCATTCACTCAACAGAGAAATGCAGGCCAATAATTAGTTAGTACAAACCCAGAATAAGCTACAAGAAGTTCTAAAGCAGGGTATACAATCTAGTAGAATAGGCCGTTAGTAGTTTTCTGATTAGTATGATATGTTTGAGAATAGTTAGAATCAGAAGGTTTAAATAAGTAACTCCCTAGTTGGGTTGTAAGTATGACATCTAGTGTAGAACCTGCAGGCAGACTATTTAAATAGATACTCAAAAGGTATACGTGTAGCTAGTTGTATCTTTGTTGTAACTATAATAACAAATGATTACTAATAAAGAGTTCTCAGACCAAAGAGGTCACTTTAATATTGAAAAAAAAATAATATTAAATATTTTTTTTTTAAATTTTGACAATTCTGCTTTTATTATATGAGAAATACTACATATAAGCTAAAATTACTTCTAGTTATTACCCTTTCTGCATAATAAAGACTTACTTAGTTACTAGAAATATCTAAATATGATCTGTCTTAACAATATATTTTTTTTCTTGCAGGGCTCTAACTTTCTAGAACTTGTTTGCAAAATTAACAAAAGCCTATTGTTAGCTTGTCAAGATTGTCTATTTTTCTCTTCTTAAAACTTTTTCTATCTAGATCCAAGCTAAAAAGTTAACTCTTTACTTTTATGTAAAAAACAAAACCAAATGCTATATTTATAAAAAAAACAAACCAAAATTAAGAAAAAAAAAAAAAAAAGTAAAAAAAGAAAACTAAATCTAAGTACTTTTCAATTATAAATAGAAAAAGTATAAAAAAAAAATATATATATAACAAAAAGAATAGCATTATTATAATTTGTACAAAGGTTTTAAAAAATTATATACTACTTTATAAAGCAATATTTATATATCTTTATTGTAAAGCTTTACTTTACTACTAAATTTTCTTTTATTTTAATTAACTTCAAAAGTTTTAAACCAATTTACTTTTAGTTTGTATCTTAAACCAGGTAGCCATTCAAAGACTCATATCTCAAGTCACCTGTTGCTACTTCTAAAAGTACCTTAACCTGGGGTTGATCCAAAATAGTAGCTCTATACTTATTTAGACTAAATATATAGTTGCTATCTACTATGTCATCTGAATTTGAAAACTATAACCAAAGCTAATTTTTTGGCAGAAGTAAGCTATTTTGCTCACTTTTTTAAAAAATTTTTTTGTTATCAAGATAAGTAGATAATAAAAGTCAAAAGAATATAAATAATAGTATCAAAAAAATAAGTATAAAAGTTATACTATATAGAGTGTTGTATTTTAACAAGCAGCTACTTCTATTTTTATATCTATAATATTTGACAAAGCTTTAGAGTTGCTCTATTACTTCTTTGCAAGATAATACTATAGTCTACTAAGGTGTTTTACTTAACTATTTGCTATTAATCTTTTTTTTTTTTTTTTTTTTAATATTAAGATGACCACTTAGGTCCCTGACACATAGCTTTATTCAGATAATTACAATATTATATTAATTGCATGAGAATACAACTAGCCATATGTGCACTTTTGGTACTTAATTTAAATAGTCTACCTAAATGTTCTACACTAATTGCTATACCTGCAACCCAACTATGGAGTTATCTATTTAAACTTTCTGGTTATAACCCAAAGCCCTTATATCTAACTCGGGTTTAACTCACTATTCTATATATAGATTTTGTGATACCTCTAGCTTTTTGCACCCACCTTAGGACTCTTTTTAGCTAATTCTTGAGATAAACCTGACACCGTATAATGTGTTCTACACATGATGCATACTTATTCAGTAACATTCTTCTCATATTTTGGTTTTCAGTCTTTCAATTTAGATAGCCTAGGAGAATTGGTTTGCCCAACCCGAGGGTTCCAATCTCAGATCTGAAGGTCTTCTGATCCTTGGTACAAGCTTTTGTAATACAAGTCCTTTTTCTCAGGAGTCTTATTCTAGAATCTTCTACTAGATACCCCATACCAAAATAACTAATGAATGTACATTTAATGCAGCTCTAGTGACCCTGGTGGTCTAGTTGGTGAATCCTTTTGCCCAAAGATCTTTGTTACCCAAATTTCTATTTCTAGACCACTTCTGTAGCACTATCAAAAACTGCTAATCCTTACTCAGGACTTTTCTAAGACTTGGGGTTCCCCAAGCTGGTTCTGGATCTTTAGGTTCTGTATGTAGGTACCTTTAATATTTTTCATTACTTAGAAAGCTTATCATAGGTTTGTGCTATCTATACCAGTTTGCATTCCTTCGTATAATAACACAAATGCTTCTAGAAGCTTTCAGCACCCAGAGGTGTTGATGTAACCCTAGTAACAGGTTATAAACCCAACTCAATTTGAGAGATCTGTCACTATAACACAGATATTTTTGTCCAAAACATCTCTAGCAGGATTCAAACTCAGTACCATAGTCAAGCTAGCTTGGAGGTGTGACAACTCTACTATTTTACTAAGTTGCTATACTCTTACTGTAATTTTTATTAATTAAGAACTTAAAAACTTATTATATATTATATGTTACAAAAATTATACTATATTAAACTATCTAATGACACTCACTTTAAGCAATTTAGTTGTATTTTTTGCTATATTAGAATTTAATCAATGGTTATTACCTATTAATCAACTTCTAGCTAGTGTATGATCTACTTTTTCTTATATATAGTTTTCTGTATTGTTATTAGTACCTTGTTCTTTTATCTACTTTCTGTAGCAACTTTTTTTTTCTCACAATTTGGTTCATTTTAGCAGTTTTTGTTCTTGTTGCTCCCAAATTGATATATATGATCTTATATTTGATTTAGTATCACTCTGATTTAGATATATATTTGTTATTATTATTATGTTTGTATTTTAAACCAACTTTTGGGGTGCTGCCATAACATGATCTGTATCTTAAGCCACAACCTTTTTAAATAGGCATAGCCAGATTTATCAAAATTTTTAGTTATTACTTCATAGTATAATACTTGCCTTATATAATACTATCAAAGTTAGTATTGTCTGTAATATAAGTACTAAAGGCTTTCCAGTATATATATTTTACATGTAGGTATACTACTAACAATCATTTTTACTTCCAGTTTGATACTACAAAGAGGCCTAAAACTTTGATTAATAATGCACTAGCATAATATCTATTACTAAAGTTAGTAATATATAATACAATATCTAATATAATTTCTAACCATATATAGGTACCAGAAGTATTTTTAAAAAATAATTAGACCAATCCTTTACCACAGATTTTTACTATATTCATCACTTTACTTACTACTTTTAGTTTAGATATTAATATTACCCTTCTAGACAAGATTCTAATTATTTTGGATTGTTGGTACTATTCAGAAGATCTTTTACTATATTTTTCACTTCACTCACTACTTCTAGTTTGAAATATTAGTATTACCCTTCCAATCAAGATCCCAGACTTCTTGGTTGTTGATATTATCTAAGTATCTTGAGAATTTATATGCACTACCTATTTGCACCAAACCTTCTATAACTGCTGCTTGTTATATATAGTGTCTGCTTGCTATAGATTTGATTTCTAGAAACTTATATGTGCAATCTAATTCTCAAACCTTCTATAACTGCTACTCATTACATGAGTGCTAACTCTCTATAGTTTGATCTCCTTCCAGGAATTTTCTATCAAATCTATACTATACTTGGACTTCTATAAAACTTTATATTTAATTTGGCATCTTATCTGTAAATTATAGAGTTTTTTCTGCCTCTAGCCTAATTTGAACTATAGACCTTAACTTAACTTCTGTGTGGTTTGGCAACTTAACAAGTAAGCTATAGGGCGTAAACTCCTGTGTATTATTTAATAAAGCTAAGAAA
>CAJVPU010002354.1:0-10761 GCA_910591775.1 Dentiscutata heterogama | reverse complement strand
ACTGTAAATATTAGCACCAAACGTTCCAAATCTACACATAGTAGTGACCTTAAAACAATAATCAATTCCTATGAAAGCAACATAAAACCCTACACAAAAGCTAAAAGTAATGCAGACTTACCCATAATCGCATACAACTGTATTACAGACTTGGACTTGAATAATGAGTCAAACAAGAGCAATAATAAGCAAGCTTACATAGCAATTTTCACAAAGCTCAACTCCTCACTAGTGATCCAAATCGTTAGTTGAAAAACCAACTAGTTGACAACTAGTTGACTAATCGATTAGAAATTTTTTAATCAACTAATCGTTGCTTGATTATCTACATAAATTTAAAATGTAGAATTTTTTTAGCCAATCAGAATAGTTTAAAATGATACAGAAAACATGTGATAATTTACTATACCAATCAAATTTATTGAAAACATGTGACTATTAGTTGCAACTAATTGACAACTAAGTTGACAACTAATCGATTGAAAAAATTTTAATCAACTCAGAATACTACTTCTCACAAGATCCATTGCAGAACATACAAACACTAACACAAGCACTAGTAACACTAATGTGATACCACCTACAAACAAACCCCTAACACCAATCCTCCAAACAGCTCTAACACTAATACTACCAAGATCACCACACCCAGAGCTAGCACACCCACCTAGCAAATCACACAACCAGTGCTCACCACACCTACTTCCAACTCTACCTCTACAGATGCTACATCTTACTCTAGCTCAACGTGCAAAAGGCCCAAAAATCTGGCCAATATTTTACCACTCAATGCAACTGCCAACAAAGCTACCAAGGCCATAGTAGGCTGTACATCTACACTAGTTAGAATACAAGTAGACAGAGAGATACCACAAAACCTACCTATAGCCAAATCACTCAAACCAACCTCAAACTTCTCACCACCAATGCTCTAGAAAACAACATGGAATGGGCCTCAGAAGTACATCTTAAGATTACTACACCCATCAACACCTTCTTTGACACAAACCTTTGGTCATATGATGCAATTGCAAAAACTCTCGAGATCCCAGAAGGCATCTATGACCTCATCAGCTATAAGCTAACTACTCACAACATGAAACATAAGCTACCAGAGACAATTGCCCTCAAGTTTACTTACTAGAACACTAGATTCTTTACCACCTTTACACGTAACCCCAAGACCACCCCAATACACCAAAAAGAATACACAAACCTCTTTAATACTGCTCTTACAACATACAAAAAAGACAATGAGATTACACTTACCAACACCACAACCTGCAACACTATCCACTCTATGCTTAAAAAGATGCTCATCTCACAATACCTCTCCAACATCAACTTCTCCAAAACAATACACAGACAAATCTACAAAGCTATTCAATATACAAAAAAATTCTTGCAAATCAAAAATACTAGTGAAGTAATCCCCAAAGAGATTAGAGCCCAAATTACTAAGGCTCTTGAAAATAAGCTTATACTATTACCTGACACACCCGCACCAATCCCCAGTGAAATCCTGGAGATTCTGCTATTCAAACTCCCAATTACATAGCGATCACACACTAGAGCTATAGTAAATGCTCTAAGAAGAATCTTCAAATTCTTAGAACTTCTAGAGACATACTTTGCAAAACTTTCTCCACTTCCTCCTCATTACAATGGCCTCATAGCCAGCCTATGCCAACTATTCCTGATCTCTTACCAATCCTCCCTTCAACACCTCGCTACATACAAAAGAAAACTTGCTTACTTTTACACTATTACTAAAATCCCAGATACCTACTTCGATCTGCCACCTCCCAAAAAACCACAACCTACCACCTACTAAGAGCTCAACCACAAAGTGTGCAAGTTCTTCCCATTCAACCAAGCCACCTCTACTATCTCACTTGCTGAAGTTGTTTCTCAGCTCAGGGAATACTACACCTTCAAGCTGCTCCTTAATGACTTTTTCACCACCAAGCCTCTCCTTTCAAAGAGTACAAGCAAGATTAAAACTATCTCCCTATTCAACTATCCTATTACTGAGAATGCTGAGGCAAGAGAGTTCATTAAACAAGTCTCTTCTTACTACTGAATCCTATTTTCAATTCTAGCAGAAATCATGCAAGCCAATTCAACTAACAAACCCACTCTGCCAACTGCAGAAGAAATTACTAAATACCTTAATATTTCAATCTCTATCACAACCCCACAGCAACTTACCACTACAGTCAAGCTCCTTCGTAAATACTATTACTTTGCCCAGCTCCTATCCGAATAGATCCAAATCAAGAGTAGCCTCCCCACCCAGCAGTAGAAACCAACCCAGCCACAAAGCAAGCCCTCCCCAATATCCCTGACAATATAGAAGAAATTATCAATACCCTCTCTAAACAAGAAATTATCATCTCTCTCCCAATACAAAACCAACCAGATATTACTCCTACAATAAAAATCCTAAACCAGTTTTACATGATTAAAAAAATCCCAGACTCCATACTAGATCTTCCCCTACTCCCTATTCCAAGTTGGAGTATCTTTAACAGTATATCCATGATCTCGTGTCTAAACACCCCCAGCACAGTCATATCTTATGCCAGTATCGTACTAATACCAGAGGACCCTACACACAACCAAGTGCCTACAGAAGAGCCTAACACCACAGTAGCAGATACCTCTACCGAAAAAGCCTCATCTACTAACAACAACACCCTTCCATTGGACAAACCAACTTCAATGGATACTAATAAACACTCTAATGAGTAATTTCTATAATACACATATCCCTACAACCCCTCAACCCAACACAAACAATACACAAAACTGTAATACTTCACAAGCTAATACACCTCAACCAGCACTACTCCATCTATTAACTCTCTCGATCTGTATCCACAATGTACAAGGCCTTAATACAAATACAAAAAAGAGACCTGGGAACACTACTGATTGCAACAGGACTTAGATATTGTCTGCATTTCTGAAACTAAACTATCAGACAAAACAATTACACAAAAGCATCTTAAGACCCAGCACTATGCCTACTTCTGGTCTTGTACAAACAGTTCCAAAGCAAGAACAGCTATTATAGTCTATAACACCCTTACTCCACATATTCACAGCATCTATACTGTGCTAGGATATGCTATCGCCATTGATTTCTTCTTTAAGCATGACTTCAAATTTCAGATTATCTCACTTTATCTCCCTAGCAACGATGCACAACTCCAACTGCAAACCCAAAATACTATCATCCAGTGGTTGCAACAAGCCAAAGCACTAAATATTGCTCCAATAACCCTAGGAGACTTTAATGCATCTACAAAAAATATGCACTCCTAATCAATCAAATTCAAACTTCTTCAGCATCTTACATTTAACAATATGTATAATCTAGCCTTACACTTCTACAAATCTACATCTACATGGCATAGAGCTAACCTTAGCAGCAAAATTGACTTCATCTGGGCTTACCAACCAATCCTTCAATATTTTATTGACTATGATACAGACAACCCTAGCACCAGTACCCAAAGTGATCACAAAATTCTTATCTCCTGTTGGCTCTTCCCTCATGCAACAGTAAGACAATGAAGACACAAAACACGCACTTGCAAATGAGTCTTTGATTACAAGGCAATGACCCCTGATACTTGGGAGAATTTCACAAACCAAGTCAGCACTAATATACAACAACACAACACACCCCTTACAACTACAACTTCAGAGTCTCTTGAAACCACATGGCACAAAATCCAAACCAGTCTTATTAACCCAACCTCAATACTTAACAGCATCCTAAACCAGCACAAAGATCCCGTAAAATTTGACAACATTAAACTTGACCAGGATATTATTACAGACCCCACTACTATCAAAGCACACATCCAATAGCACTTCAACAACTAGACTGCTACCTGCCCAATTAATGACATATTATTTAATACAGAGTGGCAAACGGAATACAACCCCAAACCTTATATCTAGCCTGACTGATACCAAGAAGTACTCTCTACCTTCACCCAGGAAAAGATACTTACTACACTTAGTCAACTACCCAACAACAAAGCATGTTGCCCCTCAGGAATAAGCTATGAGATGCTAAAACATGCAAGCTCTCCTTCATACAAGCCACAACTGCACTTTTGAACAGATGTCTCCTTATCTATACAATTCCAAATAATGGAAAGAAGGCAGAATCTACCCCATCTCCAAGAAACCAATCTTTGACAGAAACCCAACTAACACCAGGCCCATAAGCCTAATAGAGTATATTAAAAAGCTCTATATCAAACTCCTTACTAACCGTCTAAACAACATCCTATCAAAACACCCAATTCTATCCCCTTTTAACTATGTTGCCCTCCCAGGTGACTCCACCTTTATTCCAATCCACATTCTCAACAACATTATAGAAGATGCTGTCTGCAATAACAATTAACTATAGATACTCTCACAGGATATAAGCAAAGTCTATGACTCAGTTAACTTCAGCCTATTCCAAAAATTCTTATACAGAATCGGTATACCAGAACCACTTACTACAACTCTTACTGATCTCCTCACAGATCAGTCTAATAGAGTTATCACCAACCTCAGTCTAACCAACTCCTACCATATTCAAAACAGTATAAGATCAGGGAGAAACAATTACCCCCCTATTCTGGAGAATCTACTATGACCCACTTATTACAAAAATCTTCACACAGCTACTAGGCTACACCATGCAGACATCTTGGCAAACAAGCCTAACCTCGCCCTCTGCCAAAAGGCTATGCTGCTCTATATCCATCCTTGCATATATGGATGATACTATCTAGATTGCTAATACCAAGGAAGATCTAGAAAGAATTATGCAAACAGCTTTATCATTCTATAACATGGCAAATATCCAAGTCAACCTCTCCAAATTGACCTTTATATCAACTCAGCCTAATGCTGATATTTTCTTTTTGCAAACAAATCTAAAAACAATTCCTCCTAACCAGCCCTTTAAGTTCCTGGGATGCTGGTTTACAGTTAACAATAAACACACTAAACAAATTAAGCTCATTCAAGAGGAAGCCATCAATTTAGCTTACACAATCAACTCCAAAAAGATAATAGACAAACAAATAGCCTACATTATTAATACAGTTATAGTCCCCACAATAGAGTATAGAATCCACAATATAGTCATTCTCCACACCACCTGCACCCAGTTTCTTGATAAATACCTTACAATTGCCAAACACAAATCTCATCTATCCCAGTCTACTCCTAATAGCACAATGCTCTGCCATCAAATCTATAATATTCACAACATCTGGGATATACAGCTTCACACTTGACACTACTACTCATATTAGATTGCAGCAATTACAAAATAACTTATAGTCAACCACCAGCATACTACAACACCCCCAGCCTACTATAGATAGACCCAACAGACATACTACAATATCAAAAATAATTCAGATACTACGGCAAGCAGGTATTAGCCTGACTATAAACCCAAACAGAGCCTGGCCTCAACTAATTCAAGATAGCAACAAACTACTTGAGCCTATACTTACAAAGAGCCCCAAGTACAACACATTCAAATAACAGCTCCAGAAAAAACTTATTCTTTATCTAAAACAGCTAAACTCAGCAGATAATGAATATCTACTAGAGTGGCAACATATCTCACCCAGACTCTGTCACCTTCTAAAGGGAAAGAAACCAGGCTAGTTTTCATTCCTGGAAAATATGTGTCGTATGGAGTTAACAGATGGGCTTAACCACTTGAAATCTGGCTCAGGATCATAATGTCTCCTCCGGACACACAGCGTTGGCAAGACGTTTTGACTTAATTCACGGTTGAGCAACACTTTATTGCAACAACGTCGTGCTTACAACTTACAATAACGAAGGTATGTACTTATTTATTTCATGATTCTTTATTGAGCTTGAGAGAAAGAGACCTTTTTTCTTACTAATCCCTTTCCCTTCTTTATATTACATCGTTAATGTAATAAACTACAAATTAATGACACATTTCTTATGCGCGATCACGCACATATTACAAATAAACTATGCCTGCATGATTATTTACTGATCTAATTAATGTATCGTCATGCTCATGATACTATTCCAAGCTATCGGTTCCCGCATGCACACCCGATCCACTAATCCTGACCAAATCACTTCCGAATATGCCCCGAACATAGTACAAAGGATACTGGTCTTCACTACGACAGGAGCTAGACCCCCCATGACCTTCGTCCTCGAAGTCATCATCATCATAATTACCTTCCTTATCCATTCAAAATACTTTTTGTTTCAGTTTTTTGACTCTATTTCTTGCGAACAGATCCCTTAACTCACTTCCATCCACTTCATTTAAATACAAATGTCCCTTTTCGCCGATTTTTTGCACAACATACGGCCCTATCCACCTATAATCCAACTTTCGGAGAGAATTATCAAGTGTCGAGTCATATACTAGTACTAAATCCCCTACTTCGATTCGTTCCTTATTGCGATTGGCATGTTCATCATGAAATTTCTTCCATTTTTCCCAAAGTTCATCTCGATTTACTTTTGCCTTTTCCAATTCACTTACGAGACCTTTAATTTGTTGTGTTCTGAAATGCAACAATTCATCGGTTGTCCAATTTTCTTTTATCATAAAGATTTGGTAGCTTTCTAATGTCAATTCAACAGGAGTTATAGCGTTACAGCCATATACCAATCTAAATGGCGAATAGCCCAACTTTCCTACGGTAATGTTCAATGCCCACACTGCAGCACGTAAGTGTTCATGCCATCAGTTTTGGGCTTGAGCACTAACCTTTCTAATAATTCGAGTTAGTTTTTGCACTGTTCGCTCAGCCCTACCATTAGCCTCTGGATGGTAACTAGCAGTGAATTGCTGCTTTACTTGTAACCGTGCTGTAAGTTCTTCCATCAAATTATTCTTAAATTCCGTTCCTCTATCTGAGGTCAGTTCGGCGAAGCAACCATGCCTGGTTATTACTTCTTCCCATATGAATGCAGCGATTGTTTTTGCATTTTTATTCCTCAATGCGCATGCTTCCACATATCCAGTTAAGTCTTCAACTGCAACGACAATATGTTCGTGGCCGGCCAAAGTTCTAGGTAAAGGCCCTATGCAATCAACATAGAGTTTGTGAAAAATCCAACTTGTGGCCGTCACGTGGATTGGTTCTTTAAGTTGTTCGCCGATGCACATTTGGCATATTTGACAAGATGATACATAGGCTTTTACATCCTTATGTATGCTTCCGGAACCCCATACATAATTTAATAATATTTTTTTGACTGTCCCATTTATTCCTCGGTGTCCTCCTTTACTGGCTAATCCTTCATGATTTGCCTTCAATATTTCGGCTTTTTCATGGTTATTCAATATTACACATCATGGAGGTTGAGCACCTATTGCTCTTCTGAATAACTTGCCTCCGATTATACAGTGTCTCTTAACTTTATTCTGTAAACGAGGCAGATCTTCTTTCATTACCTTATGCAGCCATTGCAAAGTTTCCAGGTAATGCTTCATAATTTGCAAATCACCTTCAAATTGATTATTACATACTCCCACTTGTAAAAGCTTTGAGTCCACAAAATCTTCGTCTGAAGGTAAATTTATAGGTTCGATTGGATCTGGATATCTTGATAAACTATCAGCATGACTATGCTTTATGCCAGGTTTGTAATGTACTTTAAAATCGAATGCTTGTAGAGCGAGCACCCATCACATCAAACGTCCTTTCAATTGAGCCTTGTTGAATAGCCATTCCAGGGCCTGATGGTCGACCCATATATCAAAAGTTGTATCTGCCACGTATCTTTCACATGCGTTACAACTGAAAACCACACCTAAACATTCTTTCTCAGTGACTGTATAGTTCACTTCATGAGAATTCAATTTTCGCGATTCAAATATTATAGGACGAAGTCTTTCTTGATCGTCCTTTTGTTCCGAGACAACACCCAGTGATGCATCACAGGCATCCGTGCTCATTTGATATGGTCAACTTTTATTCTTGGCATCCTGCCAATTAGGTCCCTTTAACATTACATTCTGAATCATTTTCTCTTTAAGCATATCAAATGCATTTGCTTGATTAGTACCCCAAATAAAACTAACTTTGTTTTTTGTCAAATCAGTTAGTGGTTTAGCAATAGTGCTAAAACCTTTTATAAAGCGCCGATAATAGTTTACTGTTCCAAGGAATGATTGAACTTCTTGAACAGTTTTAGGCATTTTCCAATTATTGATCTTTGCCGTACGATTAGGGTCAGGTTTAATACCATATTTGCCGATGATAAATTCGTACATATTAAGTTCTTTGTATAGGATGCGGCATTTTTTTGCTGCAAAGAAGAGTCCAGCATTATTAAATGTTTGTGCAAGCTTAATGAATACATCAATATGTTCTTCCACAGTCCCCCGGGTCCAAAGTCCAATATCATCCTGATATGCAGCAGCTATGGATTTCCATTCTTCTGTTCCGATTATTTCATCCATTAAATGCTGGAAAGTTTCACTAGCATTTTTAAGTCCCATGCACATGACAGTATAACGTAGTGTGCCCAACAGGGTAGCAACTGCTACTTTATCTTTATCTTCATCACGAATGCGTATTTGCCAATAACCTTTATATGCATCTACACTGGAGTACCAATCATGACCTACAGCTTTTTCCAATATGTCCCGTATAATAGGTAATGGATACCCATCTTTAATAATGTATTTATTTAATGGCCTCATATCGCCAACCACCCTTAATTTGTCTGTGCCACTATCTTTTTTCTTAATGGAAAAACAGTGATATGCATATTGTCCTACGCCTTTTTCTAAAAGTCCACACTTTAGCATGTCTTTTAAGTGTTGTTCAAACATAAAAGCATGCTCTGGATTGTTAATTCTAATTGGACGCATGTACATAGGCGGGACTTCTTTACCCCCAGTTCTCACTTCATATTTAATTAAATCAGTTTTCCCTATTTCCGAAAGATTAAATGCAAACACTTCCGGAACTTCTTTAATTAGACTTTGTTGTATGCGACTTTTGTCATCTCTAGTTATATTATTCCCGAAGTCCAATTCTTCACAATTCTCTTTTGTAAGTCTCATCGCCTAGTTTGTATTTTTAATGTTCTCTTTATCAATGTTTTGTGTCATGTCTGAGTGCCAATAGATGATACGTCCATGATAACTTGAGCCTTGCAAATTTTCAGCTTCTATAGGCTGTATTTCATTTATGCTAATTCTATATAAATAGTCCTTTTCAATGTCTTTTGTTTTTTTAGTTCGGTTTGTATCTAATGTCTGTTCTATGTCTATTCTTCGTACAGTCAGCACATCCTTGACGTTATCATCTTCATAATCGTCGTTATCTCTTGTAATATTAATCCAATTTTTTGGAACAATTGACGCGATAAAAGAAGCTTTTTTATTGTCTGAACCTACAGAGCACCATAATTGATTATTTTTCCATTTGAGGTTGCACCTGGCAGTAGCAAGCCAAGGCATTCCCAATAAAACCTCAAAACTAGCTGCCTTCATTACATGGAATCCTTGTACAACCCTGACACCTTCCATTATTACTTCAACATTGGGTATAAACCCTACAAAATCACTCAAACGATCGTCTGCTATACGCCCTTTGCTTGTTACTGACTCCCATTTTAAGTTTCTTCGTTTGGTGTATACTTCATGCATTAGGTTCAATCGTGAACCAGGATCAATTGGTGCTTCAACTAAGTTACCATTAATTGATAGTATACCTACAGGAACGTCTCCTAGCTTTAGATTTTGACCGCTTTGTACACCACGCACTATCCTAATTTTAGTGTTCATAAAAAGTATGTCATCTTCCTTTTTCTTTTGGGTCAAAGCCTTTAATACTTAAGTTCTGGCCTTAGGAGACCATTTGAATAGCTGTCCCAATGTAATTGGTAACTCCAACCCAGCTATCATTTTCAATACGTCTAATTCTTGAGTTAATTCAGAAATTGGAATATACATTATCGATTCCCTTTTACTTTGTTCAGGTTGGTTAGAACTTTCTATGTATGTTCTTTTACTGGCCCATGTAGGCATCTCATTTTCATCATCACATCGCCTTCTTTTTCCGAGGTTTCTAATATCGAACAACATGTCACTACCTTCAACTTTTATCATCAGATATTCGTTGATTTCGCTTGATGAAGTTTCCTTAACTTCAAAGAGACGAACATTCAAGCCCCTAACTTCTTGATTCAAGGTCTGATTGTTTCTTTCCTTGTTGCTTTGGTTATTGTTCTGTTGTTGTAATCTGTTTGGACAATATCTTGCTATATGTCCTTCCTGGTTACATTCGTAACACCTATGGGGTCTTGGAGCTTGATTTTGGTTGTTGACATTGTGGTTTGAAGATAATGGGAGCGACCTTTGATTTCGTCGTGAATTAAATGTTCTATTATGTTCGGTAAGATCCATGACAGCTTTTGTTAATTCTTTAATGTTAGACTCCATTTTATGGGCCCAATTTTCATCATCTTTCTTTTGATCAACACGACAGATATTTAATCCGGCAAAGTCTTTTGCAAGACTATCAATATCTATGTTGCTGGACTCTGCTGTGACTTCAGGTATTGACCAATCTTTTTCTTTGCTATTATCTTTATCTTTTCTGAAATCCTCCATTTTTAATGCCTTTTTTTTGCTTTATCATAGTTCTTTGGGCAACTACCATCCACCTTACTTCGATATGGGTCATTTAGTCCTTGAATATACCAATC
>CAJVPU010002353.1:0-10763 GCA_910591775.1 Dentiscutata heterogama | reverse complement strand
TTTACTATGTAAATTTCTTTGCAAACAATACTATTGTTTGCAAAGAAATTTATATAGTAAAAGAAATGTTTTTTAAAAATATCTTGGCACCCACCAGGCCGATTTTGATACTTTACCTACGTCTTAACAAGCTCTACAAAAGCTTCTTAAGTCAGAAGGGTGATTAACTTTGTATAAAAAAAAAGTTTTAGATTTGTGCAGGCCACATTTGCAAACTTCTATTTTCTATAAGTAATCTGAGTTACATTTTACTATGATAACTCTCTGGCTAACTTGTGGATCACCAATTAATAATATATTAAATTATAGTTAAATATCAGTTAACTTTTATGAATTATTATTTATTGTATATATTTTTCTGGTATTAGATTTTCTATTATTAGAAAATTAATGCTCTACCGAAATCCTTCTCTAATATTAAAGGTAAAACAATAATCAGTTGGCAAGAATCTAACCTATTATTAGATAAATAAATAAAATACAGTACATTAATTAATACTTAATTCAAATCATTAATTTTGTTTTATATATAGATGAAAATAACTATCAGGATCTTGATTTTAAGGAAACTCTTGCAAGCTTTGCAGATTTCTTAAAAAGTTTGTTAGAATCGGAAGAGAAAGAAGAAAGTAGCAAGAACTAAAAAAAAAAGAAAAAAAACAAATTGTTCTTTTTTTTTATTTATTTTATTTACATTTTTTTTGTAATACATATAATAAATAAAATATATTATTTAAAGCTATATATATCATGATAATAAAAACATAACTTATATTTTTTTTATACTATTTGTATATATATCCTTCTATTATATTACTAATATATAAGTTAAATATAGAGATAAAAAAGAAGAAAAAATATATACCACTATATGTCTTTATACTTACTAATACTTTTCTATAATGCTACTAATATATAAGTTGAATATTAGAATAGAAAAAAAGAAAAGATGTATATTATTATCATACTTTTTGTATACCTATAACTTATTGTTGTACTATTAATATATAAAATGAATATCAGGATTATAAAAGAAAGAAAAACTATATATTGCTATATGCTCTTTTGTATATCTATAACTTGTTGTTGTACTATTAATATATAAGATAAATATCAAAATAATAAAAGGACATACTGCTATATTCCCTTTTGTATATCTATAACTTGTTGTTGTACTATTAATATGTAAAATGAATATCAGGATAATAAAAGAAAGAAAAACTATATACTGCTATATGCTCTTTTGTATATTTATAATTTGTTGTGATGCTATTAACATATAAGATGAATATCAAAATAATAAAAAAAAGAAAAACTATATACTACTATATACCCTTTTGTATACCTATAACTTGTTGTGATACTATTAACATGTAAAATAAATATTAGGATAATAAAAGTAAGAAAAACTATATACTGCTATATGCTCTTTTGTATATCTATAACTTTTGTTATACTATTAACATATAAAATGAATATCAGGATAATAAAAAGAAGAAAAACTATATACTGCTATATGCCCTTTTGTATATCTATAACTTGTTGCTATACTATTAATATGTAAGATAAATATTGGGATATAAAAGAAAGAAAAACTACATACTGCTATATACTCTTTTGTATATCTATAACTTGTTGTTGTACTATTAATATATAAGATAAATATCAGAATAATAAAAGGAAGAAAAACTACATACTGCTATATACTCTTTTGTATATCTATAACTTGTTGTTGTACTATTAATATATAAGATGGATATCAGGATAATAAAAGAAAGAAAAACTATATACTGCTATATGCCTTTTTGTATATATATAATTTGTTGTGATGCTATTAATGTATAAAATGAATATTGAGATAATAAAAGAAAGAAAAACTATATATTGCTATATATCTTTTTGTATATCTATATTTTGCTTTGATGCTGGCTCCTGTTAGTTTACTATTATTATCCTTTCTATAATATCCTAATATATATATCAGAACAATATTAGTAAACAAAAAGTATATTATTCTATATTTGATATCTATCCTTTATATTACTCTAATACCAATATCTGTTATTTTACTAATATTATCCTTTCTATATTATTCAATATGTATATCAGTATTATAACAGGATTATATAAACATATCCAATAGTTATGCATTCGACCTATAGTAGTTATAATAAGCTATTTAGATTTGTGATATTTATTTTTATACAATATCTCTTATTTGGATTTATTTTATTTATATAAATTGTAGTTATTATAAAGATAATTTATAATTAATATACTTTTTAAAAAATAGTATATATAGTATAGTAATTTAACACAATAAAATTTTTTATAAATTCAGACTAAAATTAATAACTTTATCTTGTACATGCTAAACTATAGCTAAAAATCTTACAAAGTTTTTATATTATAAAATCTAAAGTTTAAATTAGAATCAATTGCAAATTACTGATAAGCTTAAATAAAGATTAATATAGGTACATATATATACAAGCCTTTATCAAAAAAAAGTACTAGTAAATTAGATAGTCAATTTTGATTCTTTAGAACAAATAAAAACAGGAAATTATGTTGAATAGTATCTACTAGAAGTTGTTTAAAATCGTAAAAGCAAATCTATAATATGATTTGTGATACAGGTAGATTAACAAAAAATATATAAAAGTATCTTTCAAGTATATATAGTATTACTAGAGATAGCAATTTATTTTTTTTTTTTAGTTTTAAGGTAAGGCCTTGCTTATTTCTTTATTAAATAATTTATATATATAATTATATAGAAACAATATAAAGATTTAATTTGTATACAAACAAATAAATATAAATAACATGCAAGAATAGAAGCTCAGACTAATTTATCTGCAACCTAAATCTACTAGAGTGATCAAGACTTACCTAGATTTGAATAGTTAAAATATGATTAATAGGTGTGCTATATTTGATTTACATAGTAGACTAGATATTGTATTTATAAAAAGCTTGTTCTAATAAAAAGCATGTGTTAAAGTTAGAATGTAGCTGGTTAGCAAAGCCACAGAGATAAATGTAAATATAGATAATCCTGTTTCTGTGATTTCTAAAAAGTAAAGAAGACTGGGATATAGTGTTAATTCATGATGAGATTTGATAATCTTTTTTCTAGTAAAAAAGATTAGAGCAGTAGTGGATTCAAATATTGTTATAAAGTTGGTCTAAGATTTTTAGAAGTATTTTAGAAGCTTGAAAGTAAGAAATTTCAAAGAGGTTTAGTAATTAGACTAGAGTAGTAAGTATAAAACCTTTAAGTGTAGAATCAAGAGTATAGAGATATAATTGTGATAAGAAGAAGTTAAAAGAAAGATGTGAGATAATAGTATATATTAGATTATTTAGTTAGTGTATCAAAAGGTTGAAATTAGTATTGAAGATAATATTATAGATTAAGGTATTAATAGTTTGGGTTAAGAGTATATTGTTAGGGCAAGAGTACTAGTAGGAGGAGGTATTAGGATAGTTGTATAGAAAACAATTAGGAGATATAAATGTAAAAGAGTAGATAGAGTAGAAGTATATATATATTGAAAGAATATTAAAGAGCATTATGATTTTAAAAAATTTTAGATAGTTTAATTTAGGGTTGATAAGATTATATAATACTTTTTGGTTGTTGTTAAAATATAGCCAAAAGGCTTTCTAGTTGATTAGGTAAGAGACCATTTGTAAGCACAATATTGTAAAAATTATAAAGCAATATTTTGGGCTTTTCAAATTGATTTAATAAATTGTCTAGTAGGGCTTTTAATAAAGCTTTTGTTCTACTATAGAATAGAGAATGAGTTGTAAAAATTAATATAGTTGAAGTGTAGAATTGGTGAAGTAGAGTGGTTATTTGTAAGTCTGCAAGATTATTAAAGAGGTTGTCAGAATAAGCTTGAACTTTGTAGAAAGAGAGTTAAATATTGTAGGCTTTAAGAATATTAAGAATTGTGTACCAGATAGACTAGGCATTAAATTTGAATTGTTTTAGTAAATAAGATGATAGAACCTAATATTTAGAGATAACAGATTGTGAGTTGGTAAAAATCTTTATAGTTGGGATAGATTAGATAATAAAATTTTATTAATTTTGAGAAGGTATCACTATTATAGAAGATAGCAGAGATAGATGAGTTAGTAATATTAATATTAATAGGTATGAATTAGTTGGATGTTTAATTTTGATAAAGCATATAAGATCAATATAATTGGCATTAAAATTAAGTTGTTTATTAGCTTTTTTCTTTCCCAAAAAGTAAGTAAAAAGAATAGCAGATACTTCTAAAATATAGGAACTAGATATGCTGTTTAAGTTAAGATTGCAACCTTGGCAAAGAGTGCAAAAAATAGGAAGAAGAGGATAGCAATAAAAAACAAAAATATCAATATTATATTGCTAGTGTGTTATAAATATAGTATTAGTATAAGTAAAAGTTTTGCAAATTTGGCTGATAATAATATCTTTATTGTGAAAATTTAAAACTAATAGTTTGTAAAATTTAAGAAAATGGTTAGTTTGATAAGCAAATTGGTTAATACTAGTAGGTTAAAAGTAAGGTAAAATAGTGTGATAATAATTGTTTTTAAGAATAGTATCTTCTAGATAAGAAAACCAGAACAATTTTTTCTCTGTTGGGATGTGTAAAAGTCTGAAAGATAAGTGTAATTAGTTTAAAAAAGTATTGTTGTTAGATAAACAGAGTTGTTCAAGATATAAAATATTTTTGTAATGAAGTTGTTGTTTGAAAGTGTTGTATTTGGGGTGGTTTATCAAGATATTTTCAAGAGAGATATTACTATCATTTATGGTTTTAGGCCAAGATGAATTGAGAAATACATGTATAGAGATTTGGACATAGTTCAGAAGTTGTATAATTTTAAATTAGTAGAGTATTTGTTAGAGCTATTAACAATAAAGTAAGGTGTTGAAGAATATTAGTAGTAGACTAGAGGTTGTTTTGAAGTTGTTGAAGACAGATATAAGTAATAGTATCAAAAATAAAAGAATTATTAATACAGTTTAAAAAATTACTAATATGTTGTTATAGTTGAAAAGATAGCAATTTATTAAAATCTAAAAAAGAAGGGTGTGGCAACCTAATGAAGTGGTCAAGTTGTTGCACCTCAAGTGGCAAGGTTCAGGGTTCAATTCTTACTAGCTACAATTGTTGAAAACTATATCTTGTATATATAATTAATACATGCTAACTTAATCAAATTATACCCGGTTTCAAAATAAACTATAATACATGGTTGTACCAACTTGACATGGAAGATAGATTGGAAACCTATCACATAATTTCACAGGGTTATCTTATTAAGAAAATCACTTCCAAATCCTGAATATAGTGTCCATTACCAAATGCTTATAACTGCAGGAAGTTCTCTATTAGGCAAATAGAGAAATACAAACTGGTATAATAGATGTACTCCTGAACATTGTTAAAAATAGTCAGTGTAAACTTATGATAAATCTATATAAGGGTTAGGATAGATATATAGAGTAGGACTATATAGTCTAATTCGTTAACTGTATATAGCAATATGTACTTCATCTTAACAATTACAATAAAACACAAATATTGTTTTCTACATATCTAAGATCCAAGGATAAGATATTAAAGATCTGGGTAACCAGATCACTGATAGTCCCCATAATATTAGCCACCTGGAAGAGCTAGATCTAAACAACTTTCTAATGTATAACCTGATAGTTGCTAGTTCTTGCAGAACTATGTGAGCTAGGTATGTGGTGAATGCTATAGAAGACACTTTCTCTGTAGCATTATCTTCAATATCATTAGTCTTCTATGATCCATATACTTTACAACCTCTTCAACAATCTAATCTTAATATACTTCTTTTACCTGACAATAAACTTCTCACTGATTCTAACTCTGAAGATAACTAAACATAAAACTGATAGCCTACAATTAGAAACTATAACACAGATAACTGAACAACTTGGCACTATTGACCCACTCATATGCTATAACAGATTTCTCTTCTATCATAAACTACTACTACTTGAACACCCCAAACTATTTACTTGTTTCTTACTAATATACTACATGACTACTCTTCATATTACTTATTCTACTATATTAAAATTTTTATTTTTAACACCAAAAACAAAGATGATAAGTATACAGAAGCACATATATATCTATCTCATAAACACTACCTACTTTTTAACCATTTTACACCTTCTTTTTAAGACCTTTTATGCTGGTTTAGATATATTTCTCTTAAAACATATTGTTATAACCCACAACAAGACACTCCTACTCACAATATTAGAGGCTTCAATATTGCCTTTAAAAGACAAATCTGGCAAGATTACTGCATCAACTATAATATCGACATTGCTAGCATTACTAAGACTAAGATTTCAAGCAAAACCAAACTCTCTTTCTGTAACAATAACCTTTATATATACTATTGGGCAAATTTAGATAGTTTTATAGAGGGAGCTGCTATTATGATCTCTAATTTCCTCAAGCCCCATATACATAGCTACATTACACATCTAAGTGGTGCTATTGCACTAGATATTTTCTTCAAAAGCAATATTAAACTTTGCATTATCTCTGTATATCTTTTCTTTACTGACTCTAGCAGACATAATTATACACAAAACACTATCATTAACTAGATATTGCAAGCCCAACAACTCAATTTACAATCTATTATCTTAGGAGACTTCAACACACAGGATACTGTTTTCAGATCCTTAGCCAAATATAAACTCATTAATTTTTTACATTGCTTCAATATGTTTGACATTAATGCACATTTTAATAACACACAACCAACCTGGTCTAATAATACCAAATCCAGTAAAATTGACTATATTTAGACCAATACCTTCAATATCCAATTCCTTCTTTCCTATAACCAGAATAATAGCAAAACTAGCACTCTTAGTGATCACCTAATCCTCCTTGCCTCCTGAACATTTTCTAATGCCTTCAGCAAACCCCTATGCCTGCATACCAATATTAGCTGACAAATCTTTGATTACAAAGCTACTTCTGAAGACCAATAGCTAGAATTCTCTAAGCTTACTTCACACCTAATTACTCAAAACTATATTCTTCTCTCTACTGATACTCAAGAAAGCATAGATACTACTTGGTATAAACTACAATATAGCATAATCCAAGTAGCTATCAAAACAATTCCTAACAAAATTTCTTGAAAGTGAAGCTACAATCATCAGAATAGCCCACAGTGTACTCACTCCACCTTGGGCTTAAAAAACTTATTAAAACTTTTAGCAGAAATACAAACTACAATTTTACTAAACTATATCTTCCACACATCAACTCTAAAATTTTAATTATCAACAACTATTTCAAATACAATCTCTATCTACTCACCTCACTCGATTTCAATAGTATCGAATTTTGGTTACAACTCATCCACATTATATAGAAACAAATATACTATGCATATTATCTCAAACACTCCTTCTATTTTAGACAACAAATTAAACAAGCATTAGAGAAAAGATGTAAAACACTTGTCTCTAAACCCACTCAAGCTATTAGCAACATACTTAACTGCTACCAACCTTCTATTCACTTTACTAATATTAAACTACCAAATCAACTCATCACTGACCCAAACCAAATAAAACACCATATCCAAATGCACTTTTCTAACTAGACTGCTTACAAACCTATTAACCAAACTCTTTTTGACAACTTCTAGCAACAATATTATTGTCTTCTATTCCATATTAATACTGACTAGTATATACTACTTACTACACTAATCATAGAAGATAAAGTCCTCCAAACTATCTCAAAACTACCTAATAGCAAAGCTTGTAGACCTACAGACATTAGCTATGAAATGATTAAACATCTTAGCCATCATGGTATATTAGCCCTCACTATATTATTTAATCAGTACCTCATCCAGAACTCTGTACTATGATTATAAAAACATGGCAGAGTCTACTTTATTCTAAAAAACAATACATTCAATGGCAACTTAAACCTAACCCAACCTATTAGCCAAATTAAACATATTAGAAAAATATATATCAAAATACTTACCAATAGACTAAACTTTATCTTTTCTCTGCATCCTATTCTCTCACCCTTTAACTATGTTGCCTTGCCAGACAATAGTATATCTATTCCAATTTATATCCTTAACAATCTTATTGAGGATGCAAACTGCAATTACAAAGAATTATAGCTATTATCTCAGGATATGAGTAAAGCCTATGATTCAGTTAACTTTAACCTTTTTCAACATGCTTTCCACTATCTATACTTTTTCAATCTATTATTAATATCTTTTAGACTTACTTAATAATTACTACAATAAAGTCATAACCAATCTTGGCTTGACACACTCATACTATGTCCAAAATAGTATTGATTAAAGAGAGACAATCACTTCTTTGCTATGGTAAATTTATTATGACTACTTATAACTTATATACACTCATCCTTTTCCGGATACCCAATCACAACTACATGGTCTACCAACCTTAAAAAATTTCACACTAACAAACTTGAAACTAATTGCTCTGTTTTGGCATATATGGATAATACTCTTTGGGTTGTATCTAGCCAAACAAAGCTAGCTAATATTCCTTTTGCAACTGAATCCTTTTATAATATGGCTAATATTAAAGTTAACCCAACTAAATCAATTCTAATGTCTAATAACAAACCCAGCACCTACTCTTCTATCCTCTTCAACAATAAAATACACTCTCTCTAGCCATTAAATGAATCATTCAAATTTCTTGGCTGTTGGTTCACTCTTAATAACAAATATGCTAAACAAACTCAACTTATTTCAGCTGAATCTTCTCAGCTAACTAAAATAGCTCGCACTAAACAAATAACAAACAATCAAGCTTGATATATTATCAACACAGCATTATTCTTACTTTAGAATACAGACTTTACAATATTGTACTTAGCCAGTCTGTCTGTGACAAAATCTTTAAGCAATACATTAATCTTGTTAAACACAAAGCCAAGCTTTGCCACACTATTACCACTAGTATCCTACTTTATCCTATATAATATCAAAACAATCTGGGATATACAGCTCTAACACCATATCCCTTACTTCATTAAATGCCTCAATAATTATTCACTTCATGGCATTTCTAACCAAATCCAAATTCAACAACTTCAAAACAATCTCTGGTTCCCTACTAGTATTTTGTTTCACTCTAACCTTTTTATTGATGGCCCCAACTAGCATACTACTAACATCAGAATTATACAACTCTTTCAACATATAAACTGGTCTATTAGCCCAAGCCCACATATACCTATACCTGTTACAATTCAAGAGAGATCAGTCTTCCTTGAATCTATTTTATCTTCTTACCCCAAATACTCAACCTTTAAAAAACAACTATACTATCATCATATTCTCTTTTTAGATCAACTTACTTTTACTAATAATTCATATCTCTTAGAATAGCAATATATTTCACCATGCCTTAACAAAATCTCTAAGTGAAAAATTCTTCTGTGGTTCAAACTTCTTGAAAACTCCATTATTACTTCTCCACATAGTCACTCTATCTTTGCACTTCTTAATCTGTCCTCTACTAATTACTATAGTTATAATACTGGTCATTTTTACAAACACTCCAAACATTGGCTTATATTACTAGATAATAATCAAATTATCATTGGCAAGACTCGATGCTAATCTTCAAATTTTGGATACATGCTCATAACTTACTAGCAATGCAATCTTACTAGCTCCTCCTCTTTAACATACCCTATTCTTAAAATAATCACTAAATTATGCTCTAATTGCTCTCTCAACTTCAATCTTATTCAAAACAAATATACTATTCTTATCCCAACTAGCCATGCTGCCAAATTTCTAGGCAGACTAAATTCTGACAAATCAATAAACTTCAATGCCAACCCACTTGATTTTATACACTCTATCAAACTTTGTATTATTACTCCTATCTTAATATTACCCAATCTCACTATACAAACTTCCCAAAACTTTTCTATATTTATATCCAGCCTTGCTTTTACTAATCTTTAGCTTATTGCAAACTATAATCTCTATTCTAACAGCTTAACTTTCTATACAGATGGCTCTGTTATCAACTCTATAAACTCTCAATACTCTATGGGCATTGGCTGGCTACAAGTTGATAACAACTCAATCTCTTTTACATACTAAGTACAAATTTTACTCTGGCCATGTTCATTTAAGGCTAAACTACTTGCAATTCTTTCGGCTACTTGCACTGCTCCTAGAAATTGTAACATTCAAATCTATACTGACTCTTAATCCTAATCTCCAAATATTACAACCCAACTGAACAAGAAACTAATTTCAAACTTTTACATACTTTATACTAGTTAATATAGAACACAATACTCAATTTTATCAAATATTATAACTTAAAAATTACTTTTCATAAAGTTATTGCACACTCTGACAATGAGCTTAACAACAAAGCAGACCAACTTGCTCATAACCACCTTGATAAGCCTCATCTTACACTTAATCATCATAATATATACAATCTCTTATTTACTCTAATGACTCAAGGTTATTCTATTAAACTCTTTATCTTTTATAGTATCTATATAATATATTATACAAGTTTCTTCACCCTCTGATCAACTCAGAATCGCTTCCAAAGATGGATAAAAATTTCTCAACACATCAACTAGAATGCAACTTGGCTCTATTTTAACAATAAACAAAAAGTTACCAACTTTGCTTAT
>CAJVPU010002352.1:0-10765 GCA_910591775.1 Dentiscutata heterogama | reverse complement strand
AAAAGATTTTTCAAAAATCAGCATAGCGAACATCAAAAAAGTTGAACAGAAACCATCACTTCACATTTCATGTTACATATTCAACGTGATCGTACTGGTAAAAAGGCTACTTGATAAAATTGGGCTGAACAAAAGTGAGGAGTCCAACATGATGGTGGTAATGGTGACTAGAGCCAAGGCTAAAATGTTAGGCAAAGTAAAAGATATAAAAATAGAATTAAAAGAAGTGATAGTACCCACCTTATATATTATAGAATCATCGGATGAGGCACTATTATTAGGAACTAACTGGTTCCAGAAGACCAGCACTTACATTCATTGTGATGAGCAAAAGTTATACCTACGATTTGCTAATAAAATCGTAGAAGTTCCTATTTTGAAAAATAGGGATAAAAACCTTAAATCATATTAAAAAGATGAGTATTATGGTAGAGAAGGAGATATTACCTTTGATGAATTTGATTATGAGGAGGATGAGGAATTAGAGGAAGCTGAAGGTCATTTTTTGAAAGAATGTGAGAAAAGTCCCGCACTATACCTCATGAATATTGAGTTAGTGCCAGTAGAGGATGAAAAAGAGAAAAGATCAATTAAGAGGAAAATCCAAGAATTCATCAATAATGATGAATTATCTCCCCTACAACAGAATATTGCTCAAAAATTTTTAGTGAGTAAGAAAAATATATTTGCATAAGGTCTTGAAGACCTAGGGCAAACTAATATTATTACCCATACTATAAACATAGCAGATGCTCTCCCAATATACCAAGGCCTATATAAAACCTCTTACAAGCAAAATAAGTTTGTAAGAAAAAAAATTAACAAATTGAAAAAAAAGGGCTAATTCGTGACACTTTTAGTCCTTGGGCGTCTCCCATAGTTGTAGTGCCTAAAAAGAATAGAAAATTTCAGTTATGTGTAGATTACCGAAAATTAAATGCATCAACTAAAAAGAACACTTACTCTCTCTCTCATATAAATGAATTACTTGACACCTTTGGGAATGCTAAATGGTTCTCTACTCTAGATCTAATGAGTGGATACTGGCAAGTTGGAGTAAGGGAAGAGGATAAGGAAAAAACTGCATTCATTATAAAATTCAGGATATATGAATTCAACATAATACTATTTGGGTTTTGTAACGCCTCCAGAATATTTCAAAAACTTATAACAAAGTTCTTCAAGACTAACATGTTGTTGTCTACCTTGATAACATCAATATATTTTCAAAATCTTTTGAAAAATATTTAAAACACTTAAAAAGTGTTTTTGATAAACTGCGAAAAGCAGGGCTAAGATTAAATATCGAAAAGTGTAATTTTTTTCAGGTAGAGATCCACTATCTTGGCCACATAATAAGTAAGGATAGCATAAGACCTGATGAATCCAAGGTCAAAAAGGTAAAAAATTTTCCAGTACCATCAAATCTCCATCAATTAAGAGGTTTCTTGGGCTGGCATCATACTATTAGTGTTTTATAAAAGAATTCATGAAAATAGCCAACCTCTTATATAAGTTGTTGGAAAAGAATATTCTATACGAGTAGACAGAAAAATGACAAGATGTGTTTGAAATATTAAAAAGATACCTTATAATAGCTCCCATCTTGAGATATCCTGAATTTAAAGTAATATTCTATCTCTACACAGATGCATCTGGTACAGGATTAGGAGCCGTACTAGCCCAAAAAGATAAGGATCACAGAAAATATGTGGTAGCATACACCAGGTGGAGACTTTCGAAAACAGAGCAAAACTATTCAACTCCAGAACTTGAATGCTTGGTGGTAGTTTGGGCTGTTGAGTATTTTCATTATTATTTAGGCACCAAGCATTTCACTTTAATTACCGATTATGCTACTCTCAAATGGCTACATACAGTGAAACTGAAAAAAAAGAGGGTCTGATGGATTTGAGACTACAGCTATCTAATTACTCTGTAGTATATTGAGTAGGTCAGAAATACTCGAATGTAGATGCGCTATCACGTATTTACTTACAGAAAAAAAGAGAATTATGCATAATATAATAATAATAATAATAATAATAATAATAAAAGTCGCTAAATAACCCTGGTACTGGGACGTAAATAAGTACTATGCAATATAATAATAAAAATAATAAAAAAAAAAAAAAAAAAAAAAAAAAAAAAATAGTCGCTAAATAACCCTAGTACTGGGACGTAAATAAATATTGCGCAATATATATATATATATATATATATATATAAAACAAAATTTGAAAATGTAATTCTGGAAGAATCACATAAAGTGGATAGAGGACGATATTAAAATAAATTTTTTTTACTAATAAATAAATATTTTAACTCTAAACCCTGATTTAAAATTTATACATGAACCAAAAAGTTCGAAAACTATATTGTTTAATATAAGCAAATATTAATATCTATAAGTAAAAAAAAAAAAAAAAAAAATCTGACATCAAATCCAATCTGGTCTAGGTAGTCAGTATCCTGGCAAAGCAAGAAGAAAAATGGAACCCCTTAGATATTAACAACTAAAGACATATTTAACAGATCAAACATTACCTTGAACCTTTACCCCATAACAACGTAGAAGTTTACAAATGCAAAGTCACTTCTTTGAAATAAAGAGAGGCCTAGATTATAAAAAAGATAAATCTAAAATTGACCATTTGTTAAGGGTTGTCCAGAAATATAAGGTCGAACTATCTTGTTTTTGACCCATATTTATCCTTTGGGAGGATATTTCAGAATGGAAATAATGCTCAATAAAATCTGCAACAAATATTATTGGCTACAAATGTATTCAGATATAAAGAATTACGTTCGCATATATGACACCTGCCAAAGAAGGTGTAAAAATTTAGTAAAGCCCTCATTACACCCAATTCTGGTTGAGGCTCTATTCTATAAAATCAGAATTGACATCATAGCACCATTACCAGAAACTCTAAGAGGTCACCATTATATTGTAGTCACTACTGACTATATGACTAAATGGCCAGAAGCCTGTGCAATTAAAAATGCTAATGCTCAAGAAGTAGCCAATTTCATTTATAAAAACATAGTGTGTCGACATGGGTGTCCGCAGTATTTGCTTTCAGACAGAGAAACTCATTTTCAAAATAAACTAATGGATGAATTTCTTAAAAAATTCACTATCGCTCATTACTACTCGACACCTTATCATCCCCAGACAAATGGTTTGGTTGAATGATTTAATAGAACACTATGTAAATCTATTGCCAAACTCGTAGCTAATGTGAGAAAATGGGATTCATTAATACCATCAGTCTTTTTTGCATACCTTATCTCCAAACAGGATATGACCAAGATGACCCCTTTTTACCTTGTTTATAGCAGGGAAGCACGACTCCCAATATATCCAAGCGAATCTGAGGAGTTGCTAGAAGAAATCTTTTTACAAAGACTTTTCGAACTAGTAGATATTCTACTCCAAAACAGGGTTGACGCAGTGGAAAAAATTAAACATGCTCAGAAAACAGCCAAAGAAAGACATGTTCAACAGATAAAGCATGTAGACGATCTAAAAAGAGGAGATCATATTTTAGTTTATAAGGTTTTACAAGAATACTCAAAAAGTCATAAACTCAATCCTAAATGGAAAGAACTTTTTATCATACATAAGGTCCTAACAAAAGGTGTTTATAAGCTTCACACCGTTGATAGAAATATCATTAAAGCACCAATAAACCAAAGATTGGTAAAAAGATATTGAAAAGAGGAAGAACTTGATAATAAAAAAACAGCATATCGATATTTAATCAATCTTCGGTTGAGAAATATAGTCTGATGATAATCAGATTTTAATATGTAGCACACATAAGATAAGTGTGGGTGAATGTCACAGGATAAAAGTGATATTTCTGAAATGTAATACTGCTACATCTCAGATTCAAGATAATTAAAGATCTAGAAAATGAGGTCAAAACTGTGTCTAAAAATGTAATTTGGCGAAGGATAGATAAAGGAATTACTGAAAATGGATACATCTAGTCATCTTGATATGCTACAAATAACGAGGTGATGACGAAAGTGATGACAAGAGTAATAATGAGAATAATGATGAGAGTGATAACGAGAGTGATTACAAGAGTGATGACGAGAGTGTTGATGAGAGTGATGACGTGGTAATATGAAAAGAAATACTCAAGACTAAATAAAAGAAACCATAGAGTGAGGGAATAAGACAAATCATATCAGAACAAAGAACTTTATAACTTAGCTTAGTCTCAAGTTAAAATGTTATAAAAAAGAGATGAAATATCTCCTTGTAAGAGAGAATTCTCGGGTTATAAATTAATAATATAAATAATAAAGTTATTATTAAACCTCCTGCATAAGATCATATTAAGTTCTTTGCTATTTTACTATAAAACACGCCTTTGGCAATTGCCTTAACATATATATATATACTTCTTAATTAAATTCCTAAGATTACGTTAAATTCACCCTATAACAATATCTAAACAATAAAAAGAAGGCCATATCTTTTTTATTTCTAAAATATCTATTTTTAATAGCAACCTTTTCAATACTAAGCCAATTAGTCTAGTAGAATACAGTCTAACATCATTATAATTACTAGGTTTGGAAACAAAATTTTGGTGATTATAAAAAAAGTTGTGACTAAATAAAGGTTAAATTTTATATATTTTATAATAGCTAGATCAAAAAAATAGTGTAACTATAACAAGGTTGTGACTATATTGAGAGTGACTATAATGAAGTCAGACTATATATTAGAAAATTATATACTAAACTTCTTATTAATTGTCTTAATCTTGCTCTATTTCAATATAATATTCTATTAGAAGAGTAACAAAAATCAGATGATTTTTTAGGGAGAGAGGTAGTAAAAAAAGTTAAAATTATATATTAAGATCTGATCAAATATATAATAAGAAAGAGAAAGAAAGGGCATACCTCTGATAAAAAAAAATCAGGTGATAAATGACACTGCCCTTACTATTTAACTTTGTTGCACTTTTTGGCACTTCACCTCTATTCCTATTTATATTTTTAACAATATCATTGAAGATTCTAATATAATATTAACTAACTTTGGCTCCTATCTTAAGATATAAACAAAGCCTATAATTCAGTTAATTTTAAACTTTTCTAAAAATCATTACAATGTATTCAAATATCTTTACAACTTATTTTTACTCTTACAAATTTCTTATTTAACTAAACCAACCAGGTTATTACTAACCTTGGTTTTACTAATTTTTACTCTATTAGAAATAGTATTGATTAAGAAAAAACAATTATTTCTTTTTTTTGAAGAATTTACTATAATCTACTTATTTTATATATTTCTTTACACTTTTTTGACTATATACTCTCTACCTTATAGCAAACTAGCCTTATATATACTTTTTCTAATTACTTTAACATCTTTATTTCTGTTCTCATCTATATAGATAACATATTATAAATTGTTCAATCCAAAATACAATTTGAAAAAATTATTAATATTGTTTTCTCTTTCTACTTTATAGCAGATAAAGTCAATTTTAACAATTTAGTTTTTATTACAAAACAAAACTCCGCTAATATTTTATTTCTTAACTCTAGCCTTTAATCTATTTCTTCTTACCAATTATTCTATTTTCTAGGCTGCTAGTTTATATTTAATAATAAGCAAACCTCCTAGATTAAACTTATTTAAAAAGAAGCTATCAGCTTAGCCAATATTGCTAGCACCAAAACAATCATTGACAAACAAATTATCTATATTATTAATACTATAATTATTCTTACTATTAAATATCACATCTATAATATCATAATCCTTTTCTCTATATACAATTATATTCTTAGTAAATATTTTATTATAGCCAAACACAAAGCCTATCTCTCCAGTTCTACTCTCAACAGTACTTTTTTTAATTACAATTTATATAATATTCACAGTATTTGATATATCCAATTTCAATTTCATATTAGTAATTTTTTAAATCAAATCAACAACTGCTTAATACTTAGTACTACTACTTTAGCAACATTAAACCAATTTCTAGTCTACTACTAATATACTTTTATATTCCTATCTAATTATTAATAGTCCAAACAAACACTTTACTACTTTTTTTTTTTTATATATATTGTTAAAATTGGCATAACAGGTAAACTTTATTAGAAGTAATGTTTAAATATTATTATATTTTTATATTGTTATATTTCTAAATTTATAAAGGTATATCAAGCCATATATGCACCTTTTGAATGCTTATTTAAATAGTTCACCTAAAGGTTTTACGCTAGATACTATATTTATAACCCAACTAGGAAGTTATCTATTTAAACTTTCTAGTATTCTTAGTTTTGCACTGCCTTATTCTATTTAAATTATCTCACCTTGTACTGTACAATAGTTACCCAAATTGGCATTTTTCTTCTGACTTTTACCTATTATAAATAAACTCTTTAAATATAATTACCCAGTATTACCCAATGAAAAGTATAGTAGATGTTTCCCTAAATCCTTTTATATTTTACATATTTCTAGAATTGGTTTAGAAATATAGTACTATAGCCTTATCTGTATACTAGTGAGTCTGATTATCTAAGCTATACATATCTCCTGCTCTTGCAAAATTCATTTCTATCTTAGTATTTATATTTAAACTTTTTTTTTCCAGATTTTTTACTAGTCTTTCTTTTGCTTTCAGCTAGCAATCCAGAAAAGTTGGTCTGCTTAGGCTTTAGGTGTCTTACAATCTCCCTCCTCTTGGTACATACTTCTAGTGCATATGTTCTTTTCTTTTAGTTGGCAATCTAATAGTTCAGATAGTATGTTTTCCTACTTAAAGACCTGGTCACTCAGTTTTCTAGTCTTAGTTTCTGGTTCCAAATTTGGTCTTTTTGTAGCACTATTAAAGGATTTCACTACTCCTTACTTGAGTCTTTTCAAATAGGTTTTGATCATTCTAGTTTCTTGGCATTTATACACCAAAGCTCTTATAGTAAGATGGTACAATCAAGATTACAGATTATAGATCTAACCAACCAATAGATAATTATTACTAAATACAAATTTTAATTTTTTAAAATTATTATCTATAAGATTTGAACTCTAGACCTGCTGCTTGGTGAAATAACAACTAGACCACTTCACTAAGCTACTATACACAATTAACACTTTACTACTTTTAAAATTATACAATTGCTAAACTATTTTTAAATTTTTATATATTCATACCCAACTTCTTTGGTTCAAAACTATAAGTAACAGTAATACACCTTTTGAAAATATATTATCTAATTACTTCAAGTATAATATCTTTAAACAACAACTTGTTATAAAAATATTCTTTATCTTGAACAACTTTGTTTGCTAAAACAATACTCTCTTAGACTAGTTATACCTATCTTCTTGACTTCTATATATTCTCAAAAGTAAAAAACCACTCTGGTTTACTTATTTTGAAAATTCTATTCTTAACAATAATATTTATTATACTATTATCTTTCATCTTTAACCTACTAGCATTAATCTATTTGTATATTAAACTAACCTATTTTCTAAAACTAATAAGCCATGAGTATTAACCTAATATTATTATTAGCTAAGTCTGCAAAAACTTTTCTTAATCCAACAAAATCTCCATAACTTACTAGCAAAACAATATTAATGCTTCTACTTTATACTATTATCTTTTACTCCAATTTCTTGTACTTCTTGCCAGGGTTCAACTTTAACTTATACTATATAACTAATATTGCACTTTAGAAGTATTAACTATTCTTTTTACCCACTTTCTTGAAAGAAAGAAAGCTAACAAACAACTTATTCTTAATGTAACTATATTGATCTTATTCACACTACTAATATTAAACACTCTTTATATATATTATTATCATCTTCTATCAATATTATTAACTCAATTATTTCAAATATTTTTCATGAAAGTGAAGCTTCTAAAAAACTATTCTATATTGCACTATCTAATTTCTTTTAATATCAATTTACTTTTTATACAAATAGCTCTATTAAACAACTTGGTACTGATTATTGCTCTATGTTATTGGCTAGGTTCAAGTTTATAGCAGCTATACTATTTAAAGCCTCTCTGCTCAAATTTCTAATTGGCTCTCTTTCTACAAAGCTAAACTAATAGCAATTATATCTGCTATATTTATACTTACTAGCGATTTTTTTGTTGAAATCTTCACTAACTTACAATCTATTATTTTCAAATTTAACAAACTTCAATCTCTTTTACCCTATTCTTCTAAACTCTTTAAATTTAATACTTGGCTTATTTGGCACATACTTCTTAATATATTAAAATTCTTTAATATTTAACATACTTTTTATAAAGTTCAAGACTACTTAAATAATCTTTTCAACAACTTTGCTAATCTGCTTGCAAATAACTATTTTATCTTTTTTATTCTATAATTCAACTTTACAATCTTTATAATTTATACTCTACTTTACTTTGAAACAATACTTATATTAAAAGCTCTACTAAACACTTTGTCAAAACAATCTGTAATTATATACTACTGCACTATAGTCTTTACAATAGTATGCTCAAGAATAGTCACACTTTTCTCAACTAATTAATTGGTAAGTTTCTTAGCTATACTTCAACAATAACTAAAAAATCTCATATAACTTTGCTAATTTTAATCTAAATTACTTAAAATCCTTTAAAATCAAGTTGTTTTTAAATACTATATTAACTAATTTATTTTTATTCTATACATCACTCTATTTTTATATCTTTTAACTGCTTTTCTGTAATAGCTTAGATACATCTTTTTACTAGTATACATGTTCTAATAATACACTTCTAATTTAAAATATTAGCTCTTCTATTTATAAGATTATTTCTAATACTAGCCTCAACTTTACTCCAAACAACTTAATATACACAAACTCTTCTTATCTTTTCTTTAACTCCTACCTTCTATATTATATTTTTACTTACTTTACTCTATACTTAAAGATCTTATCTTTAAATCTCTAATCTAATCTCTAAACTCTTTTAAATTTTCTATTCACAAGCCTTACAACTAATTATACAAATATTTCTTAAAATTTTTAACCTTACTTATACCAATATACTAGGAACTGGAAACCGGTATAAGTTTAGAGCTCACTTCAACCCTGGAAAAGTCTTGTTATATATGTATATAAATCAAATTTTTCAGGGGCGTTATATTCAGAAAATATCAAAACTACATTTTTAATATTTTTACTATAAATTATCAAAAATGTAATTTTGGTCATCAAAGGGTATAGAAATATAAGTCTGTTGCTTCGCTCCAGACAATAAATTTTATATTGTGCTAACTTTTTATATTGAAAGAAAGCTTACTAGATTTCTACTCACTCTATATTTAATATATTACCTCACTCTTCTTTACTCTAAACTTTTTAGATAATTATTATTATAGCAAATAGTAGTTATTAAAAGATAAAGAATATATTTAAGATTATCTTCTATAGTTTGATACACTTTCTCAAAAATATTAACAGTTATACAGATAATATAAATAGCTTGGTATTTATAACTATACCAAACCCAAAATTATATAAATTGTTTAGAATTATGTGATCTAAGATTAGGTAGATTACACTTAGAATAGCTAGAATTGAGACTACTTTCATATTTTGTTTTAGTAATAGTTTGATTAATATTGTATAAAAATTTATATTCTTGAATTTGATACTAATATTGGACAATATTTATAAAGAACTAATCAAGATAGAATAAAAATTTGTGTTGTTGTCAATATTTAAATAGTTAATAAATACTATTATAAAAGAAGTTATTATTATCTATTTCTGTTTCAAATAATTTTAGTTCTTTACACTTGGTTGCAGTATAAAAGTAATGAGATAAAGCAGAGTTTTTCTTAGGTAGTAAGGTATAAGTAATTCTTTGTAAATTATCAAAATTAAAAAATTTCAAATAATAATCAAAAGGTTAAACAAATATACTAAAATTAGAATTAACAAATTGTTTATTATTTCAAAATTTCTTAGATAATAGTTTAGATTTGCTATTGCTTTTAAAAAAGTCAAAAAATTTAGAATATTTAAATAAAATATTTGTTTGTTTGGAAGTAAGAAGAGATCTGAATTAAAGTAAGTCAATAGCTACTTCAAGTTTTTTAACTAAATTATTATATTTCTTACTAGTTAAAATATGGTTTAAAAATTGCCAAGCAAAATTAAAATATTTTTGTAAAAAGGGTTTTATAAAAAGAAATTTTAAAGAAATAAAAAAAAGAAAAAGATAATAATATATATAAAGAAGAGAATAAAGAAAGTTTAAAAGAATGGCAGAATTTAAATTTAATAGCCTCTTAGATACTATAGAACTTATTTAATAAATCAAGAAAGGTTGTTTTATTTATTGTCACTTTTGTATTTATCAGTAGAACACTATCATGTTTTTTCTTTTTGAAGATTGTTAGCTATAAAAACTTAAATATATTCATAGATATAACTAGAAGAAAAAGTACTAATAACCAAACTAATATAAGCTATATATGGCTTTTTAAATTCTTTATTTCTTAAACTGTATTCCAGGCAAATTTGTCTATAATTTTAAAAAGTATTTATAATTTTTTAAATAAAATTAAAAATTATTAATAATATAGATATATTTTATATATACAATATTTTATTTGAAATATATTCTATATACTTAATTATAAAATTTTTTTAATTTTACTAGAAATCTTTATAGTAATAAAAATTTAAAGCTCTTACTTTAAAAATTTTTACTATAAAATT
>CAJVPU010002351.1:0-10772 GCA_910591775.1 Dentiscutata heterogama | reverse complement strand
GTCCGGAGCGAATAAATTATCGAATATAGTTATGCATCAAAAACGTAATTTTTGTCACGTGTGCGGACAGACATCCATATGCATCAAAAACGCAATTTTTGATGTACTTTACTCGTCCATCGTTACGCTCCGGACAATAATATGATCACCATATGATGCTGGGCCCATAATGCTATGCATTTTCCTAGTATATCATCTGATTTTAAGCGATGTAATAAAAACAAAAAAAGTATATTTTATTTAAATACTGAAATAATTCTACTTATAAATTTTTATTATCCGGCAGCTTATTATGATTTGTCTGCTCAATAAACTTATTACAGTATTATTCGGCAGAAACTACATAGTTGCCGAATAATAAATTTATTGGACAGACTATCGTCATAAGTTACCGGATAAATCCATTACCAGTCATGCAGATGCGTTATAACTTAATTATTTGGTCAAATGATTTAAAGTCAGCCTAAGAAATTGAATTCCGAAGGAATTCAATTTCTTAGTCTGATTTTAAATCCTTGACCAAATAAACCAGTTATCAGGCAATGCCTGCCTGATAACTTAGTGATTTGCGCATTGTTAATAATAAGAAAATAAATTTAAATTGCTTTTTAATTACAAGTTCATATATACAGTACATATTATAGCGATAGTATAATTAATAATTGTTACGTATAATTTAGATTATGATATATGTTTTGGATTTCGGTTTTTGTTTCAGATTGCGGCATAAATTATGACTTGCGGTTTTATTTTTGCCGAAAAATCGGTGCCTAAATACTTTCGGCGCAGCCGAAATTAATTTCTACGGCATGTATACGTCGAATGATTAGTAATATAAGATTATTCATATTGAAAAGTTATTTAACTGTACTTTGATTTCATAGACAGAAGTCCGTCTGATTGGCTAATAAATTCATATTATTTATACAGTTTAAAATGAAAATATAAAACTACTACGAATAAACAAAAAAAAACATAAAAAAGTTTATTAGGGTTGTAGGACTCCACCGTTAAAAATAAACTCAATCAATTTTGGTTTTAGAGAAGTTAGCATAATAGCGACTTCTTAAAGATAGGTTGTTACCATGCTAACCTCTCTAAAACCAAAATTGATTGAGTTTATTTTTTCTAAAAAGTATTTTAAACTGTATAAATAATGTAAAATATATTAGCCAATCAGACGAACTTCTGTCTATGAACTTTGATTATATAAATTTTGGAAAACGAATGCTCAGCATATTTCATTTATTGACCAAGATAAGAGGTGTATAAAAAAAAAAAAATGATACGTACTTTTTTTTGAAAGAATAACACAATGTATAATAAGCCGGATCAGCCCGAAAACCGTAGTACGTACGTATTGTACGTACATTTTTGGAACATAAGGTTTTGCTCGATTAATCAATCAAAATTCGTAATTTATGCATAGTAATGTTCTCGGACAATAAATAGAAAGAAAGAATCGGACCTTAATAAATAATGAAAGTTTTCTCCAATAAATTTAGGGCTATCTTGGTATATTGATTATACACAATGAACATGTATAAATAATATCAATATTCGCCAAGCGAAACCAGGAATTGCGAGTTTTCCAAAATTAATCTTAAGATCAAACCCCCGAAAAATGTGATTTAACACACTATATAATATATGTTGTGCTTAATTTAAATTTATCAGAAATCGGATCAGATAGCGGAGTCGGCAAAAATCGAAATTGTAGGTTTTCGCTTGGCGGCACTCATATATATTCTACAGTTCTTACTATATGTTGTACTTACAGGTAGGAAGTTTAGCTTTCTGAGGAAATTTGCATTAATATCACTACAACTCTAGCCCAAATGTTGATCCGGAATCTACAAGAATCTTGCATCTTAACGACTTTACTTTTAAACCGTTAAGTTAGCAAAAAAGTTGTTAGTTAAAGAGAAAAAGAAAGTAAGAAACTTTGTTATGCCAAGCATCCAGAAAATGTATACCAGCTTGGTGTGTCAAAGTGGCTAGATAATAACAATCGATAAAGTAAAAAATAATTTCAAAATTTATAAAAATTCCAATATATTACATAAAAACATATAATCTATAATAGTAAACTTATTTAAATTTTATAAATTTTGCTTTTTTTGATTTTTCTTTGTTGTACTAAGAATATAAACTTTAATCATTTCTATTTGAGAAGAATTTGTTAAAATGGAAAATTTAACGGCTTTAACCATTTTTACAAAATTTTTAGAGTTTAATGAGAAATTAATCTATCGTAGAAGAACAGTTAATACTAAATCCAGAAGCCTAACTTTATACTATATCAATCAATATGAAAATTTTGGGCCTCCACAATTAATTGAAATTAATCTATGCTTGCTTCAACGATTACTATGAAATATTCTTGTTATTTAAATAGCAAGATAACGATACAGTAATGACATTATTATCAGCACGTAGAAGTCATTTTGATCCGAACCACCTAGTAACGTAAGTACGTACTATGTAATCGCTACTTAAAATTTGTTCTGTGTTTAAGATTGTTTTAATTACATGAAATTTACGAATAATTTATTTAGTCATCTGATTACAGAATATGTAGATCATTACTTAAATTCGATTTACTTTTTAATACGAAGCACTCTTGGCAATTTTTTACATTTTAATAAATGACCTTTTAATGGTCAACTAAATCAACAGTCTTCTTTCATTTTTGGCGAGATGTTTATCAGGTTCAGTAACTTTTTAAGGATTTCTTTTAACGGGGTCTTTCACGAACAGGAAACATTGTTTTGAAGAATTTTTTATTCTGCGTATTTTTTTTTGAATTTAGTACGTAATCATAATATTATAATTCGCAATCGGATCATGTCATAATGTATTAACCCATTTTTTAACAGATTTAACGTTAAATCAAAGTGATCTCTTAGAAAATATTATGATATTCAAAAAGAAAAATTTCCATATAAATCATTTTATTGGTGAGTCATCGGAGAATCAAAGCTTTATTCAGCCATTATGTCACACCAGCCTGGTGGTACACAGTCTCCTAATGCATTAACTACTGTACTAAAAAAAAAAACAGTATTAAGAACACAACTAATCCCACACCTGGTGTGCAGCACATAAAAAAATTATTTTACAATACCGGACCATTCCGCTAGTCCATGTTATTATTACTAATCACTCACCGTTGGATTTATAATCCAACAGGCGAGGGATTATAATCGTAACATGGACTAGCGGAATGGTCCGGTATTGTAAAATAATTTTTTTATGTGCTGCACACCAGGTGTGGGATTAGTTGTGTAACATCGACAGTTCGTTATTAAGCATAATAATAATAATAACGATAAATAATAATAATAATACAAATATAAACATGCAAAAGGATCTTATCTAATTGATTATCGGTGCATACGTAGTAACGGTAATGATAAATACTAAAAACGTTAATCGCTGATTAGATGATTAGATCAACGTAATTATTAATTTGTATTTGCGTCTGTTTTTTTTTGTATATATAACAATAAGCTCTCTCCAATTTGCCTTTTCGTACCCGTTTTTTTTTCATACTTAAATCGAAACTCTGCTCTGAAAAATTACATTATTCTGAAAGTTTCATGTAATTTGAATCACAATAGGCTCAAAGTGTTCACTCACCCTTAATTATTATATTATTATACCATAGTATTATAGCTATTATATTATTATATTATATTATTATATTATATCCTCCATCTCAAATTGATATTCTACCTTCACTCTTTGATCAAGAGTTATAATTTAATTTAAAAACTTTTGTTTTCTAATTAACTAATTAATTATTGTATTTTTGATTTTGTAAAAATTCTTACCATTTATCAATGCATAACTGGACTCCATTATCAAAATACCCCAGGCTTGCAGCATCTAATTGCTCTTTAGCTTTGTACCACATCGAAAGCCCAACATTCATCTAAAAGATTAGATTCTGTAACTTTTGCGTCGGAAACCTTCAAAGGAATATTATTCTTGCTTCCCTTGTATAACCACATCATCTCACGCAAATCAATTCTTGTTGCTCGACAGCTATTTAAATATTTATCATCCGTGAGATTATTTCTCTAAGTGAAGCATGAACCCATCTAATGATTTAATTGAAAAATGCCTAAATAACGAAAATATCAAGTTTTATGAATATCCTTGTTTCAAGGATGTTGAATTTATCGGAGAAGGAGCATACGCAAGAGTACACCGTGCTGCTCTCGAAAGTGATGGAGTTATTGTGGCATTAAAATCATTTAAAGATAATGTGGATATCGAAGAAGTTGTTAAAGAGGTAGTTTGTTTACTTAATATTAATCGTTACAATAAATAATCATATAACCATAACGTTAATGATTTTTTTTATAAAATATAACTGCATAGCTTGAATTACATAATAGAGTGAATATGTATTCTAATATTATACGTTTATACGGTGCTACTAAAAATGAAGGTAAAATCTTCAATTTAATTTTTAAATTAAAAAAATAAATTTGATTTGATTTAATAACATAAAATAAATTAAATAATATATATATGATATTATTACGTGTAATAGACGAAAAAACTTCAGGCTCTATACATTACATGCTAGTTCTTGAATATGCTGACAGCGGTACTTTAAAATCGTATTTACAAGATAATTTTAAACATCTTTCTTGGGATGATAAGATCAATTTTGCATTACAAATTGCCAATGCGGTTAAATGGTTGCATTCTGAAGATATAATACATCATGATCTGGTAATTTTCGAATACATTACTTACGACTTTTTATTATTTTTATCAATCTCAACTATTTATAATTTTAAATAGCACTCGAAAAATATACTTATTCATAAAATGTGTATTAAGATTTCGGACTTTGGAATCTCGAGGAAATTAAATGAAACGACAAATTCAAACCAAAAATTTTGTGGGATTATTCCATACGTTGATCCACAATATTTTAAAAATCAAATATTTGACAAAAAATCTGACGTATATAGTGTTGGTGTTCTTATGTGGGAAATATCTAGTGGTTATCCACCTTTTAAGAACATGGTTGAAAACCTTATAAATTTAGCTATACTTATAGGCGAAGGTAAACGTGAAAATCCTATTGAAGGAACACCAACGGAGTATGTTAAGATCTATACAGGTATAAAAATTACTTATTGCATATTTTTTATCTTTGAAATCTAAAAATAATTTAATCAAAAATAGGTTGTTGGCAGCATGATCCTAATAAACGCCCAGATATTCAACAAGTTCATCAAGATCTTTTAAGCCTCTTAAGTACCAATGGTGAACAAACTATGAGTAGAATTGACCCAGATATCCAGCAAATTCAGCAAGGTTCAAGTACCAATGGTGAACAGGCTATAAATAGAAGTTCTCGAGATAGGACTCACATAAAATTAAGGCATCGGTTTATAAAATTATTAACTGGTGCCAACCTCAATTCACATCAGGCTAACGGGGCAACTGATAGCAGGAGGTCACATGGCCACAAGGCACGGAATAACAACCCTAACGTCACCTCGAAAAAATGTTGCATCCGGAAAATGTATGTCAGATTGGTGCGCCGCAATGACAGTAGAAATTAGTTTCTCCAAAGAAATACAGAACTCGTTAAGCATATTAATTAAATTCATTATAGGTTTAATAGTGGAGGCAAATTCTCATAATTATTGTTCCAATAATGTATAATACAATCTCTAATTTCTGGATTTAGCATTATTTTGCTGCATCCAATAAGTCAGATTCTCGTTAATTTCGAATATTTTAAGTTTAGAAGATACGATTCTTTATTTATCATTGTTAATAGATAGACTACCAATTTTCTATTTTAAAAAAAAATTCCTCCCAGGTCAAATAGAACAAGAATTAGATTCAGCTTTCTTATTACTGTACAACAAAGAAAAAAAAAGTTTATTAGATTATTTGTAGATAATGGAATTTATCTTTTTACGCAGTATATTTTTCGCTAACTTATAAATGTTAACGGACAGATTTTCCGGGTTATACATGATTTTGGATGCAGGTTAAAAGATAACTTCGAAAAATAAATCGTGCAGCTTTTTTTTTTATGAATTTTTTATTCTTGTTTTCTGTATAACACTACTAAATTATCACTTTCAACAGGTTAAATGCTGCTTAAATATTTTCTTTTTCCATGCTTATGGTCGATATATACGTACTAAGCTTTTAAGATTATTTACTAGTGTTACGGGGTGAATTATAGGGTAAGGTGGAATTTTATACAACAAAATTGAAAAAGCTTAAAATAGGGCAACTCATCAAAGGTGTAACAAACAATTTAGTGAAATTATGTACGCAGGAGAATTTTATTGATATTTTTATTGATTTATTAGTTGATAACCCGAAGGTTCTTACTTGCATATAACAACGAAATGCAAGCTCTTTTATAATAAAAAGAGTATAGCTTTGAGTTATCACCACCTTACATAACACATTTGCTGAACTCGCTAATTTTTACATATTCTTCATTCTTTTAATTCGATATTCCCTTCACGAACGTTCTTCCCTCGCGTTTGCGTCATTAATGTTGGAATATTCTATTGATTATGCCTAAGCCTCCGAAGCGATAATCAAACGTCAGTCGTTATGATGTCACTGTCCTACGATTTTTACCACCAGCTACGCCTTATTTTGAAAATTTCACATTTTACCCGTTACCAGTGTTTGAAATTTCAGATCCAAATATTGTTCTCATGAGAACAGTATAATAACTACAGGTGTTCTCAAACTAATATTTTATGTTCACAAAAAAAAAAAAGCGCCCAACAATACTGTATTTATTGGAAAATCATAAAATTTGCGCTAACATATGATTTATTACTAATACTAATACTAATGAAATATAATATACATCAAATTGCATGTTTATGAAATATTATATTTTTGAAAAAGAATTCTTAAAAAAATAAATCTAATAATTATTGTCGCGGCTGATGCTGAACTTTAGGGTCCCCATTTAATTCTTAATACCTACTAAAATTCACATACTTTTTTACTAACAACACTAACCCTAAACCCTAACAAAAGACCCAAAAAAATTTTAAAATTTCATAACAAAATAGGTCAAAATTTCAGCATCAGCCGCGACAATTATTATTTACTGATCTCAAAAAATTTTTAATAGTGAACAGTTAAAAATTTATACTGTGCACAAATTTATAGCAGTGTTCTCATGACAACTCTGTGAACACTAATTTCAAACATATTAGAAATACAGTAACAACTGATCATCACAAATACTACTTTAAAAAAAAAATCAAAAAATATTTATACTGTATAATCTGCTTAAATTAGTCTATTGTCCTCCGCTACACTCCGGACACTTGGTGTACAGGAAAGCTGTCGTTTCATTGTCTACCCACGCGATGTCGATCATCTGAATTCGAATGTTCTAGATTTTTTATTCTGCGTACGTATGTTGTGAAAGTGGCTGATAAATTTTTCGCACATGGTAGATCAGCGCATTTATTGCATATTTTGTACACAGTGAATATAGTCGACATAGTTAACATAGCTAACATAGTCATATCCCAAATAAGTGAATCATATAATCTGTGACCCAGAATTAGAGCCTCGTGACGTAATCTAGAGTTCTATTTGACCCTAATAACTCGGACCAAGTCTTCTTCGCCTCTTTCGTAGTCTTCCAATACTAGGATTTAGGTTAGATGGTGGTTTAGTGTGTTGTTTTAGGTTGTAGTAGTGTTGGTTATATCCGTTTTCCCATATTTCATAATTCTGGTGCAGTTGCCACTTTTGCAACGTACGTAAGTATGTCATTGATATTTTTATTAGTTACACATATGTAGTATTACCGGTAATTACCGTACAGACCATACGGTACTAACGAATCATACTGAAATAAATACTCGGATAAAAATATCAGTTTAACCATAAAAACGAGAAAGACAAGTAAATAATTTAACAATTATTGAGCATATAAAATCAAAATCTGTTAACATGAAAGATGCTGATACATTATATAATAATGGTTATTTCTACCATTATGAAAAAGGAATTGATGTCAAAAAAAATAAACATAAAGCATTTGCTTACGTTAAAAAATCTGCTGAAATGGGATGGGACATGCTATCGAAATATATAATATTTGCCCGTTATTATGAAAATGGAATTGGGATTGAAAAGGATGAACATAAAGTATTTACTCATTATCTAAGATCTGCAGAGAAAGGATACGACATTGCAATGAATAACGTTGGCTTTTTTTATGAAAAGGGAATCGGCGTTGAAAAAATAAACATAAAGCATTCATATATTATCAAAAAATCTGCAGAAATGGAAAATGCTCTTGGAATGAATAATTCTGTTCATTGTTATGAAAATGGAATTGGAGTTAAAATAGATAAACATAAAGCATTCATATATTATCAAAAATCTGCAGAAATGGAAAGTGCTCATGGAATGAATAAGGTTGGGTCGTTGTTATGAAAATGGAATTGGAGTTGAAATAAATAAACCCAAAGCATTTATTTATTATCAGAAATCTGCATAAATGAGAAATGCTCGTGGAATGAATAATGTTGGTCGTTGTTATGAAAGTGGAATTGGAATTGAAATAGATAAACACAAAGCATTTATTTATTATCAAAAATCTGCTGATAAAGGACACAACAATGCAATGAATAATATTGGTCGTTGTTATGAAAATGAAATTGGAGTTGAAATAGATAAATATAAACATTCATTCATTATCAAAAATCTGCAGAAATAGGAAATACTATTGGAATGTATAGTGTTGGTTACTTTTATGAAAACGGAATTGGGGTTGAAAAGGATGAAAATAAAGCATTCATTCATATCAAAAATCTGTAGAAATAGGAAATGCTCTTGGAATGAATAATATTGGTCGTTGTCATGAAAACGGAATTGGGTTGAAAAGAATGAAAATAAAGCATTCATTCACTATCAAAAATATGCAGAAATGGGAAATCCTCTTGGAATGAATAATGTTGATCGTTGTTATGAATACGGAATTGGAGTAAAAATAAGCATGAAGCATTCGTTCATTATCAAAACTCAGTGGAGAAAGATAATGACTATGGAATCAAAAATGTTGGTCGTTGTTATGAAAGTGGAATTGGAGTTGAAATAGATAAACACAGAGCATTTATTTATTATCAAAAATTCGCAGAAATATGAAATGCTCTTGGAATGTATAATGTTGGTTATTTTTATGAAAATAGAATTGGGGTTGAAAAGGATGAAAATAAAGCATTCATTCACTATCAATATCTGCAAAAATAGGAAATGCTCTTGGAATGAATCATGTTGGCATTGTTATGAAAATAGAATTGGATTGAAAAAGATGAAAATAAAGCATTCATTCACTATCAAAAATTTGCAAAAATAGGAAATGCTCTTGAAATGAATCATGTTGGTCGTTGTTATGAAAATGGAATTGGGGTTGAAATTGATCAATACAAAGTGTTTATTTATTATCAAAAATCTGCTGAGAAAGGACATAACAATGTTATGTGTAATGTTGGTCATTGTTATGAAAATGGAATTAGAGTTGAAAAGGATAAAAATAAAGCATTCTTTTATTATCAAAAATCTGCAGAAATAGGAAATCCTCTTGAAATGAAAAATGTTGATCGTTGTTATAAATATGGAATTGGAGTTAAAATAGATAAGCATGAAGCATTCATTCATTATCAAAAATCAGTGGAGAAAGATAATGACTATGGAATGAAAAGTGTTTGTTGTTATTATGAAAATGGAATTGGGGTTGAAATAGATAAACACAGAGCATTTATTTATTATCAAAAATCTGCAGAAATAGGAGATGCTCTTGGACTATATAATGTTGATTATTTTTATAAAAACAGAATTGAGTTGAAAAGGATGAAAATAAAGCATTCATTTACTATCAAAAATCTGCAAAAATAGAAAATACTCTTGGAATGAATAATGTTGGTCATTGTTATGAAAACGGAATTAGAATTGAAATCGATCAATACAAAGCATTTATTTATTATCAAAAATCAGTGGAAAAAGATAATAACTTTGGAATGAATAATGTTGGTCATTGTTATGAAAACGGAATTGAGGTTGAAATTGATCAATACAAACCATTTAATTATTATCAAAAATCTGCAGAAATATTATAGATCATATGTTCATATAATAGATTATCACCATAAAATTAGCAAAAATCTTTAATTTTCTTTACTGTATAACAACTATTATATTTTTTAGTTCTGGAAATTTGGGTTAATGAACTGCTTTTACTCATTTTTGTTAAAAGAATTTATAATAGGATAGCTGAAATTTATTATTGAGATTGATACAAGATAATTCTGAATAATATTTATTTAAAATTCAAATTAAGGTTTGATCTTTACTTGAGGTTGGAAAGCATGATTTATATATATTTTTTTAGCTATTTATATATATATATATTTTTTTTGCATGCTTATATTTTACAAAATTATAATTGGACAATTATGTTCTTGCAAACCTGATAGCTTTTAATATATACATTCCTAATAAAAAATTCAAAATGCACTTTTTACTATGACTTCAATTTTTTATCATGCTATAATAATTTACCTGAGTATATATATATATTCTGAATTTTTAAATACAGGATAAAAAGTATATTAAATTTCCTTTTTGGTAATAATTACTTTACCTTGCATACAAGCTTCAATTATAAATTAATATAATAAAATTTAGAAGAATTTATATATAGGTGCCCAGAAAGTAAAAATAATTACAAA
>CAJVPU010002350.1:0-10774 GCA_910591775.1 Dentiscutata heterogama | reverse complement strand
TCATGAACCCAGATACTACTTAGCAAAGTTTTGTTATGAAAAAACATACTAACTACACAATATTCATAGGTCGGTATTTGTGGAATTTTTGGTGCAAGGGATCGTCAGAAAAAGCTCATCTAATTTTTTTAGCTTAGCCTAAAATAATATAACTAAATAATAAATTATTTAAAAAAAAATCTTTTTAAAATTAATAGCTTTTTAGTCAAACTATATTTTTGTAAGAGAAATTTCTTTTATTTTTATTAACCAAGTTATAACAAGTTAAATATTAGCAATTTTATATGTAGGTTGAGATTTGGCACATAGATCTTCATATAATTATAAGGGATAAGCCAATAAAAATCAATACTCTGTGATCACATAAACAGAGCCAATCAGATATGACTAATTAAAATCAAAAATCTAAAAGATTGAAAGATTTAAATAGCTTTTTAAATCAAAATATCAAAGAGGATATTGAAACAATAGCAAAAAAAAAAAGCAAATTTAGCTCGAACTATATAGTTGGCAAATACCAACATTTGTTGCTCCAGTACTAGCTCCTGTATCACTACTACCAGAGCTAGCACTACCAGAGCCAGCACTACCAGAACAAGCAAGATCGTTAACCTTGTCTCAAGTGATGAATTAAAAACCAATAGTTCAGTTAATTCTGACAATGATTATGACACCCAAGAGGATGATTATTTTCAAAATGATAATAAAATAAATTTAGTTATTTACTATCTTCTTGCCACATCAGGTAAAAGTTTAAAAAAAAAAGCTATCCAGCTATTTATGTTAGAAATTCAAAGTAAGCAATGAAAAAATAAAACATTAAGAGAAGCTGCAGTAGGATCCTTAAAAATTTCAGTTTTTTTCTTCTACTGTTCATGAAAATGAGAACAATAATAATAATAGAAGTATGATCGAACAAAGTAAAAGTAATAATAATGAGAGCATAACTAAGTATAAAAAAAAAATTGCTGATACTATTGAGTTTGTAAGCAAGATAATTCATGAGAAAAAACTCTCAGAAACTGAGAAAGTATATTATACAGCAACTTTATATTTTCTCTGATTGTTATTTAATGATTAAAAAAAAATTGAAGCTTTAGAGATAGTTGTCAAGGTAGTTGGAGGTAGATCTTGGTTCACAAGGTGTGTTAGAAAATGAGCAAATATTTGTATAAAAGGTATGTTTTTATTTTTATTTTATTATTAATCAATTTTTTTTTATCATTATAAATTAATAACTGTTTTAACATAATTGCAGAAAAGTTGATTTAGCACTTTCATGGCAAGTTCTTTTCAAAAAGCTTGCTTAACGATGAATTAGTCTCATTTAAATTGGCTGTTTACCTCTGTTCACAAAAGTTTAAGATAAATCTAACAATAGTTAAAAACTATATTGAACAACAAATTATCTTACAATTGGGTATTAATTTTGTATAACAGATCTCTCTTCAAACAGCCCACAGATGGTTGTATAAGCTTGGTTTCTGTTATAAATAGTATAAAAAAGGTGTTTATATTAATAATCATGAACAACCAGATATGGTTGCTTATCGCCAAGTCTTTCTTTAAAAAGTTAGTGAATTAGAATGACTTATATTCAAATAATATAATAAAGATTGTAAAATCAGAACTTACTTACTATTAGTTGGTAAAAAGAAGAAACATGCCTGGGTACCTCACAATGAATCCATCTTCCATGTTAATGATAGACTATATGCAATGTAGAGCCCAAAAGAGAAGCAATCATTAAGAAAGAAAGAAATAGGCCTTGGTATATATATTAGTAATTTTTTAATAGAAATAATTAGACTACTTAGAGATAAACTTGAAGAGATATGTGTAATGATGGTATTAGGGTTATGTCATGATGGATTTTGGAATACAAAAAAGCTTATTAGTCAAGTTAAATGGGCAATAGATATTTTTGAAAGAACATATCCAGGATGTGTAGATAGGATAGAAAATATTAAATTAAAAAATATTTTTTTTAAGTCTTATTATACTGTAAAATAAAAAATTTATTTTATTTAATAAAAGTAATCTAAAAATATTTTACAAATATTTATATCTTATTTTTGTTTATAAGTCTTTTTGCTTTTGACAATACCACAGCTTATACAGCTTTTGCCAAAGATACCTTTGTATCATTAAAAATAAACCTTTTTTCAGGTAGATCAGTTCCAAAAATGCAGAATACAGTGTAGAATAGAAGCTGATAATCAATAGTAATTGAAGAAGATTACTTTATTTATAATAATAAGACAAAGTTGTATATTAATTTGTGTAGTTAGCCAAAAGAGCTCAAATAGGTTCTGAGCAAAAGAGAACTATGGTGAGAAAGAATAGTCTTAGAATGTTTTTTGTACAAAAAGGAGCCAAACTCTGATGTTGTTGATTGTTGTACATGCTGTTTGATGGCTAATCAACCTGATTTTCTTGCACAATATAGTCAATTTTAGCAAAAAATAGAATCTTGTAGGTATAAAATAACTTATTTTATTTCTTTTTTATTTCTTTATTTTATTTTATTTATTTATTTTCTAACTTATTTACTTATTTTTTTCAATTTAATTTATTTGATTTTTTTTATTGTTGGCTATTTTAGATCATATTTTATTCCAAGTTCTACTCCGAATTTAACCATATTGAAATATATTGGGAGCTGCCAAAAAGTATACTTGGAATAATTGTAAATATTTTTTTCTAATGCTTAGATAAATGATTATTAAGTCTTTTGACTCTATTCTGCTTAAAAGAATTTGTTCATTTGCTAGATTGTTATTTAGATGAATAGATGCCTATTGATATGGTTTGACAAGAAAAGCTACAAAATATGTAGTGAGAAAATATAAAAAGTATTGATCAATTAATGAAAATATTATGAATCATGTTAATGCAATTTAAATTAGAATTTGGAAAAGCATTTTTTTTTTGTTTAGAATAGTCTTATATAATAAGACTGAAGTTTTATTAATAAATTTGGCTTATTAATACTGTATAAAAGTAATTAAATACAAAGTAAACAAATATTAAATGAATAATAATAAATGAAATCAAATAAAATTTAGTTGTACATGCTTAACTAGAATTAAATCTATATTGATATATTAGAGCTAGATTTTAATTATGATTATATTGAAGTGCTTTGAAGATATTAAAAAACTAGATAAAAATTTAAAGACTTGTTATTGCCACCCCTATTTTTGTTAATGCCACTCCCAAATATCAAAAAGTGCTCTAAAAAAGATATTTCTATTAAGTAAATTTTTATTTTGATCTTAATAAAAGTTGTTCATTGGGCCTTTCTAGTTCTAATAATAGTAAAATCATTAAAATCGGGCTAGTAGTTTTTTTTTAAAAGTAAACAAAAGTTAACTAACTTCGGATATATATATCTTAGGAACTACTAATTCAATTTTAATGATTTTACTACTATTAGAACCGGAAAGGCCTGATGAACAACTTTTATTAAGATCAAAATAAGATTTACTTAATAGAAATACCTCTTCTGGAGCACTTTTTGATATTTGGGGATGGCATTAACAAAAATGAGGTGGCAATAACAAGTCTAATGTAATAAAACAATGCTTGAAATAAATTTAAATGAATTTTACTTATTTTATTAAAAGCAGGTCAATTATATGTATCATATGAGTATCGCCAAGGGAAAACCTGTCATCGGGCTTTCAATTATATTTTGTACCAACATATTCCCTAAGAAATCAAATAGATTTTGTCCGGTACAAAATATAATTAAAAGCCCGATGACAGGTTTTCCCTTGGTGACACTCATATGCAAAACATCGATTTATATTGTGTAATTGCAAAAGTAATTTTAACAAGTAAAACTAGCTAGATTAGTAAATTTGTCGCATCTCTAATTATAAATTAGATAGTTTATGTTGTCCTTAACTAAATTTGGCGCTTTTAATAAAAAGTGGATGTTTTATATTGTTTTTATTTTAAATTTGGTGCTTTAATAAATAGTGGATATTTTATGCTGTTCGGTACTTATAAAAAATACTAGGAGCGGAGTGATATGCAAATATCACGAAGTGTATAGTTATGTGGCGAATTAATGATGTGTGTCCACAAAATCTTGCATTTTATTAGTTGTGGAATGAGGCGAAGCAGGGATATGAATGCATATTGGAAATATCGCATGTTACATCTTTGCGTGCCTATGTAATGCTTTGCTTATGAAATTTTTCCTGATTAGTGTGGTACATATGGATGACTTGCGTAAGCTATAGTGTGGAACATGAATCAGGTTTAGTTAATTATGTGTTCATGTAAATATGTTGCATTTAAGCTGGCTCGAATTTAATGTCTCAATAATCTTTACAGTATATATTCTTCAGATAGACAAATAACAATGAATTACTTTGTGATTGTTCGAACTTAAATTGGTATGCTTATTTCTTACCTATCATTTATCTGGTTTGAATGTGCTAGATAATGATTTGCTGTAAAATATCCTTTAGAATTAACATTTGTATTACTATAAAAGTAAGTATTATACTATTATGGAAAGAGATCCAATTTACGAAGATCTGATTACTATTTTTGTATTATTGCTTTAAACACCTATCGCTAACGCTTTTCATGCATTACTTTTACATTATAAACAATGAACTATTTGAATATGACATTGTTAAAACAATGCTTTTAAAATCATTGTTTTACATAATTCTGGAAATGTATAAGCCATGTTCATTCTTTAAACAAATTATCATTAAGGAAATTAGATAGTCCAGCTCCTAGCAAATCTATCGTAAACCAGCATGGAAACAGGTTTTATACCTCTATCGGAGCCCTATTTAATTCTAGCGTAAAAAAAAAATAAAAATCTAAACGTTTACTTATTTGGTTTAAATTTGCCAATTGGAGTATCTATTTATTAAATAATCATTCGATTTGTGAATTTTTGGAGTAAAAATACCAATTTAGTTTATAGCCATATCATATAAGATACTAAAAGACAATACCTGTTCTTATATGATTATTTAGTTATTAAACCAATTCTAAACTAGACCTAATCTAGGCTCAGCCTGACTCTATTTACCACAGCATTAGTATATATCCATTCATAGTATCTTCTAAAAAAACATTCTGTAATTATAGTGCTTTGCAAAAAGATGTACCCTTATGATTTTTGTAATGATGAAAGAGTAAAATTTCCGAGATTCTAGATTGTCTATTAATTCATATTTTTTATTAGTTATATTTATATTTATTTGAAACTGATAAGATTCTTAAAATCAACAGAATCTCCGATTTTCATGTGACATTGTGATCTGCAGAGGTCACATCTTTTTGCAAAGCGCAATAATAGTGATGGTAGTAGAGATAAATAAACAATCCCTATATAGTATAGAAGTTTAAATGCAATTACTATTAACTTTACATGGTAAGAATATATTTAGAAGTTAAATAAATTATGAATTTACAAATTTGGAATTGTTTTCAAATAGGTATAATGCATGTATTAAAATCATATAATTTATCTTATAATTCGAATAATATATTTACTTTGTGCATGTATTAGGTAAATAGTTCTAAAATCAATTTCCTTTTTTCTACCGTGTAATGATACAATCAATTATGGATATTCAAAATAATCTACTAAAATCATACAAATTATTTTACAATTTGAAGAATGTATTTACTTTGTGCTGAGATTTGTAGATATTAATAAAATATGTTCTTTGTACAATGTGTAATTGTTCACATCCTAAAATCAATTCTATGATTATTTGTTAAAGCTTGCTATTACTTTACCTGTATAAAAATTAGAGCAAAGTTTATTGTATAAATATAAGGCATTTGAGCATATATTTTTTTATCCTTTTGTGATTAAATTGTAATCATATTATACTCACAAATTCAAAAAATGGTCTCCCACCTTTCGCTTCTCATTGTTATTATTACAGCAAAAAATAGTCCCACATACTCATCCGGTCTTGCGAAATATAAAATTTCTCAAGAATTATCTCAAACAATTAAATTCAAATATTTCTTCTTTACGAATCAATCACCTCAAATATTTACAAATAGTGATATTGTATTTATTGCAGGTAAATACATTGTTAAAAACTCTGAACTATGCTTTACAATTACATATTCAAGCATTGTTGATAGTAATAATCCAAACTGTGAGTTTGATGCATCTGCTCTTTCTGTATGTATACCTTATTGTATATACTCAGTGGTAGTCAATCGAGAACCAAAAGAGGTTACAGACTTTATTTATTTTGATGCCGAGACCATTGAATATAATTCTGTTACTAGTAAGTCTGATGTCAAAATGGATTTGACTGTGATTTATCCTTCCCAATCTTCTCGGTTTAAATATTTAGGCCCTTCGGGTTCAAATATTAAACTATGGTCTACATATTTTATATCAGGTCTCTTTAAATTTTCTAAAACCAGAAAAATGATAATTGAAGCTACTGATATCGATTATCTAAAAACTTTATCTATCAATATTATCACATCTGAAAGCTTTTCTTTGATGGTATCTGATAAGCCATCAATTATTGATATTATTGATGATAATATCGATTTGACTGTCACCCAACCAAAGCAACGTGTTAAATCTTCTTCAAGTTCTCAAGATATTAACCAGCCGTTTGATACAAATATTCACAATCAAAAAACTGCAGAATTAGATGAGGATGCAAATTTACAAGATGATATTGAAGATCTTGATGAAGAAGCTCAACCTAAAAAAAAAAGAAAGTTTGCTAGAGGAAAACTAAATGAAAAAAGTAAAAAAGTAGGGAAAAAATAGAAAATGTTAAATAGCTTAACTAGTAAATCTATAGTTTACTTATAACCTTTTTAAATAAGTTTGATTATATATATGAGATCGACCATTGTTTATGAATAAATAGATACTTAGTGCATATACTATATATAATATATAATATTGTTAGACCAGACATTACAAATTCTAATGATGTTTGTTTTATATAATTTGTAGGACACTTAAATGTATCGAGAAAATTTAATTAAATTAGATATTAAGTGTGTGTAACCCGTGATTACCAATTTAAAGTCAAAGAGTACCAGTACTCAATTCATTCAATCGATCTAATAATTGAGTTTATTTGTGCTATTTAATATACAATTCACAAAGCCACTTAAGTTTCATATTCTGCTTAGTAAACGATAACATATTTTACCTTTTTTATTGAGATCTATTCGTTATTTTACAAACTTCAATGGCTTATTTTAAATACTTAAATGGATAATATCATAATATTTATTATATTTGCTTACTGATCGTTATAAGCAGTGGCTTTCCAATTTATTCATACGCAGTATATCAATTGAAGAAACTTTGAATATAAAAAATTAATTGATTGCATACAAAAAAAAAAAAATTAATACTTAAAAATACTTATTGCTTTAAATTGGTTTCGCAAGAATATCTTGGACATATATTTACAAGCTGATTAAATAGGATCAATCAGAGAGTAATTAATTCAATTAATGATGTATGATATATGCCTGTGAAAGTCAAAAAAAAAGCTTGTAATTAATGATATAATGACGTAATTTAGAGTCAAATGGGGTATATAACTAGAATGTGGATAAAAAAAAATTTTCCTATTTCTTTCACTTTAAGTTTGCATATGATACTATTAAAATCGATGAACCCTTGATTTCGTACTATTATTAAACTATTGTAAGCTGACGCCTTTGCTAGTGAAATAATATTATAATTAATGTAATTAAATACAATAATCCTCTCTGAAAAATTTGTCACTGAATTTAAATTTCAAATATACACAGATTTCTTTAATTACAGTAACTGGATCAAATTCTAGACTATTATATTCAATAAAGATATAACATGTTAGATCTCTTATAGAACAGTATATGAAAGATAGTATATGCATATGATAGTTTATAGTAACTAACCTTTTAATTAAAAATTTTATATCAATATTGTTTATTCTTAATTTAGTTTGTACCATTTTATTGTCATTTGGTTATTAATATTTCTATTCTCATTTGATAGATATTTTATCATTTGTACGAGCTTGTGATGGATTCTCTTGTTAATTACTTCTTTTGTTATAATATGCGTTAGTATTAATTAATTAGCATATCAATATTTAGCATGCAAAGAATACAAATTCATCTAAAATAACCTTACCCAAAATTTACCTATTACTAAATTGGAAACATTCATAATGTTTGGGCTGAAATCAAAATACCTGTTTTCAATCTACTTTATACTTAAATAAGTTATGCTAAAATCTGGACTTTACCTGCTACTATAATTCATCTATCCCAAATTGGGAATGTAATTTCAAAAGAAGATTATTAAATGATACTAGCTATATATAAATATGCATTGACACTTCTAGAACCTACCATAATCAGAATAAAATAATATTAAAGAATATTCATTCAAAATAATTTAATAAAGTGAACTAGATTTGGTAATTTGTAATAAGAAGCCTTATAATTCTTTACTTCAAATTATTCTTTCGTAAGTTCAGACGAAAAATTATAAAAAGAGTGAAACATGAATGGCAGACAATAAAATTTTGACATATCCTAAAATTTCTTATTATAAAGAAATACTCTTAATTTTTATATTTCACCATAATAAACTAAACTATGGTCGACATTGTAACTAGAGGTGAATCTAGAAAAATAAAAGATCGCAAATGAAAAGCTGCCAAACGTAAAGACTATTTTTTTCAGAAATCTGAAAATAATAAAAATAGGATCAATATAGCTAACCGCCGTAAAAATGAAGAATACGTTCAGGAATCTAATATAAGGCAGAAAAATCACCAAAAGCTAAAAAGATTTGAACCCTGTATAACAAGCTATCAGTTAGATGAATTAGACATTCCTTTGTGTGTTCTAGAGATGGACAAAGAATTTGAGAAAACAGCTAAAAAACATGTTATGTGGCCTCAACAGATTGATCCTGAAATAGCAAAAGATGCATTAGCTGAATTTCGTGATAACATAAATCTTAAAGAATTACACGAATTACTATGCGCTGTTTGCTCGGGACTTTACAATTACAAAAGCTACAAAATAATCTTTGTGGATGAGATTAATCTTTCTCTACTTAGATCACTGCATGATCTTATTGAACCATCATTTAAAATTAATTTTAATTATGAACACTCTTGTATTGATAGTAACTTAAAAATTCTTCTAGATCGATCTGGTTTTGTATACCAAAATAATCATAATTCCACTAACTGTCGTGATCTCTTTACTTTACGAACTTGTAATACCTGCTATAATTGTTTAAAAAAAAATAAACTTCCTCTGTTATCCTTAGCTAATAACATGTGGTTTGGACCTACGTCTTTATATCTTCAAGAATTAACCATACCAGAGCAACTCCTTATCTCACCCGGTTACTTATATATGAATCTTATTCAATTAACAAAAAGAAAGCATACCCATCATAAACTTAAAGGTTATGTTATCACATTACTACAAATTCCTAGCTCATTGCTTAATATATTACCTTTACCTATATATCGGCTTTCCGAATATTTAAAAGTAGTTTTTGTCAGAAAAGGATCCCTTACTAATTATCAATTAAAAAAAGTACTTCAAGTTCAGAAAAGTAAGGTATCAATAGCACTTAATTGGTTATTTTCCCACAATAAATTATTTAAAGATAAATTCAGAATTGATGAAAATGCATTAAACCTTTTGCCAGAAGGTGAAATTTCAGAATCCTTATTATTAACCACCATGGTTGTAGATATTGACTCTTGGGAAACAGAACACTATACTGGTTATGCTCAAGAAGCTTATCAACAATCTGATAGTGAAACTGATGATGAGGATGATTCTGAGCATAATTTAAACAATTTTATTAATAATAATACAATTAATAATGCAAGTGAACTTAGGCTCTCTGGAATATTGCATATTGATGATGTACCCATTACTAAAAAAGTACTTACTCTGCTTTTGCTTCAAAAATTGGTAGAAAAATCTAATCAACGTTCAAGTAACCAACACTCTTCAAATGAAAGGTGTAATAAGGTTAATCATCTAATCTGTGTACCCCATGGTAACAAACCTCTGAATGAATATGAGGATCCGTCACTTTTTTCTGCTGGATTTCCTGTTCTCTATCCTTATGGTGTCGGGTCATGAAGGCAGACAAACATGTGTATCGTTAAAAAAATATGCTAATTACCTCATGCGTCACTATGATCCCAAGTTCAGGCAGCATAGATCATTTCCTTTCATTATATTTAACGTTTTGCAATGACGAGAAGTGTTAACTGAGTCCTATAATCTAACTCAAAACAAAAACTTTGATCGTTCGACTAGATTAATATCTAATCTCAATTTACATGATATAAAACTGGCTATTAAACAAGAACAAAAAAAACAGCATATATCTAATCCTGCTATTCATGAGCTACTTAGAAATATTAATGCTGCTGGTTCTAAATTAATGGCCTCTCACCAATCGCGTGCTCGTATGCGTAATAAAATCTGCGCTATTATTGTGCATGATGGTACACCTTTACTCTTTATTATAATTAACCCAGCTAATCTCCACAGTCTTATTGTAATGATGTATACTGGAAACAAAATTGATATTGAAAAACTTACCCCTGAAAATTTTCCAAAAGCTTCTAAAAGAGCTCGACTCACTCATCTTAATCCCTCAGCCATTGCCAAATATTTTTTTTTTTTTTTTTTAATATTAAAGGTGACCACTTAGGCCATTGGCATGAGCTTTATTTCGGATAGTTACGAT
>CAJVPU010002349.1:0-10775 GCA_910591775.1 Dentiscutata heterogama | reverse complement strand
GAACTCAGGTGGACCACTTAAAATAGACAACCAAAAGTTGTACATGTGGCTAGTTGTACCCTCATCATAATTGTAAACGTTGTTAATTATCTAATAAAAAGCCCCCAGTTATAGAGGTCACTTTAAAAAAAAAAAAAAAAAAAAGAAGTTATCAACTTTTACTCTGTTCTTCAGCAAGCCTACTACTATTTTCATAACTTTTTTTATCTTTTTATAAAGCTCGATGTTATTAGTCAAAGTCTTACTAGGAATTTCTATCATATAACTCTTTGAGATATACAGTATATATTTTCTAATATATAAGTTATATTATGAAAATCTATTCTTTAGCTACAATTTAAAAAATTGAAGTTAGTTAAGGGTAGGGGGTATGTCGATCATTTTTCATATGATCTGAGTGGTACAACAAGATTTCATATAGATAATAAAAATGTGTTACCAATAAAAGTTTTCGAAGCCACCGTCAATCTTTACCAAAATTTGGTAGTTTGTAGATTAGAACCTTCTATTTATGGTAGTAAATCTTAAAAAATTATATTATAATAGAAAAACATGCTTACATATATCGTTAAATTTTCCTAAGTTACCCCCAAATTTTCCTTAGTTACACAAAAAAAAATCACCCGATCAGACTTCTAGAAAAAATGATTATCCAATCAGATTCGTGAATACTTACTGTAATCATTCTTACATATTACTGTATACTGATACTTGACCTTCCCGTTTTTGAGTTACAGTAAAATCTCTAGAAGTGCACCCTCTAGAGGTGCTCCCTCTCTAAATACACACACAAATTCTAACCAAAATATATTTATGACTTCCATAAATGCATGCTTTCTTGTTGTTTTCCAAGTGCGCGCTGTTAAAAGTTTGGTCCCAAGTGCGTGCACTTATAGAGGTTTTACTGTAGCAGCAGTATTACAGTATTATAGTGTGATTTAGAGGGTTTAATGATCCAGAACCTGTCCTTTATATTACACGTATGTAAGAAAAAAAAAAAAAAAGAGCACCATTTTCACGTAATGGCCTTAAGATGGTGGCTAACGTAATAATTAACGGGATGAAGGTTCGTTTATTTAGTGGTTAGAAGTAATAAATTACGATTCCTTTTCAACAAGCTTTAACATTCTAACTATTTTATTCCAGACTTGCATTGTTATTCGAGTAGGCTTGAAATGTGCTATAGAATTAGACCAGAAGTCGTATAACGGCCGAATTTTACTAACCGTATTCCTCTTCATGATTATAAAAAAATGCAAAATGGCGGGATGTGCATTGATAGAGTAAAATGTATAGGCTTTTATGTATTTTTATGAAATTTATTTGAATAAATATTTATTTACATTATATATTGAATTTAACTATATAATGTTATTGCTATTCAGTTGTTTTATATTTATTATGTAAATAAAAATTCTTATATTACAAATTAATAAAATCGAATAAAAAAATGCTTATTTGATGCTACATAAAATGTTCTTTGTAATCCCCCTAGTAATCAAATTATAATGCTATTAGAACTACTACTTTCAACAAGTTTTCGAATATCGTCTTAATGTTCCTTGCTTTGCCTATTATATTAGCAGAGTAATTATACAATATCATTAGATGAATTTTTCTGAAATTAATTGTACACATCTGTTAATGATGGTAGCAATTCCGATAGATAAAGAATCTAATTTACCTTTATACACAAAATATCAAATTCTTGACTTCAGACTTCTATAGTAACTAGATGCCTTATCTATATTAAAAAAACACACAACAATTAGCAGAAATTTTGCTTGAAAAAGATGTTAAAAATAAATTATGCCTTTCCAATAATAATAAATAAATCTTTATTCCATATTTAGTTAGAAACTTTCATTTTGTCTTGTAGTACCATCAGGATAATGATTGATAGATCGACGCTAGGCTTATATAGTCATCGATAGTTCCTCATGTTATTTCTTGATCAGGCAACAGGTTAAAGTTGAAAAGACTTGATGCAAATATTTGGAGGAAAGTTTGTGCATCAAGGTTCATATTGGATCAATTCTTGAAACAACAGTTCTATAAGTTATATGTGAAAGGAAATTAATAAAAAAAAGATGTTATCGGGACAATTTATGATTGATAAATTGACACTAGATTTTTTTTAGTAACCGATAGTTCCTCGCATTATTTCTTGATCAGGCCACGGTTAAAGTTGGTCGTGTTCACATTTGTTTGTAAATATTCGGAGGAAGGTTTGTACATTTGAAATTCATATTGGATCAATTCTTGATCTATCAGTTATACGTGAAAGGAAATATCATAATCAAAGAAAATGTTAATGATGCAACATTCGATAGTAGAAAAGGAACAAGTCAAAGACATACAATTCCAATTCTTATTGAAGGGTTTGTTATTGTTTATGCTTTTCAATGATGGTGAGGTGGAAATAATTAAAATTCGTTGAATGGCAGTTTTACAAAATATACCATATAAGAGTTAGAATGTATTTAAACCCTCGCTTTTGACTTCAATAAAATTTTCTTCAGAATTCAATTCTACAAAAGAAATAAAAGTTGTAGATAATTTGTAATCAAAATTAACTTCTATTAATCTATTTATTGAAATAAACTTGCCTTGTGATTGTGTTCACGCTCTATTTAAAAATTAGTTATAAAATCCCTTGCTCATAATTATTTTGATTCTTACATACCTTATAATATTAAAAATTATCTTTTCAATCATAAACATAATACCAAATTTTGATCAAAAAAATAATAATTTTTAATACACTAAAATGGTCAAATGGTATGAGAAATGCATCGCTAAAAATCCAGGCAAAAGAGAACTGATGGGAAATTCAAAAGATGGATGGCTTGTTATAGAAATTGACCCGGGGTTAGAGGTTTTACCTTTGCACAAGCAGCTCGAAGCAATTCCACTTAAAGAAAGCCCTTCGACAACTGCTGGTTATTATCATTATCAAAAAAAAGGTGTAAAGAACGAATGGATTCCCCTATTGCCTGGATATTCTGTTTTTTTTCACGTAGAAAAAAAATTTTGGAAATTTAGCATTATATCTGAAAATTCTCATCTCAAATTTTTGTGGAATGCTTACGATGATAATAATTTACAGCAATTATCCGACACCAAGTCTGATTACTGGCTTTTTGGAAGTGCAAGGCCAAAGTATGATCCGAATAATTGCCGATCTTTACCTTACCTACTTGGATTCACAGAAGCTGGTAATGTGGCTTTATTGCGAGCAACTATTTCTGAATATTATCCTGATATTTTTGCGCATCAACAAAGGATAATAAATGCAACAAAATCTGAAGAGTTATTGCGCGATAGTTTAAAAAGAAAGGCTGATAAAATAAGTAATGATTTTGATGAAACTTTATACACTCCAATAAAGTATAATATATTATTAGAAAAAGAAGATAAAACTTTACCTCCAAGAAGTATTCAAGCCTTAATGTTAGACTATAACGAAGAAAAGGCAAAAATCCACAACCTCAATCGGAAAATAACCCGGCTCAAAAAAAAAATAGAGCAGCTGGAAGGTGAATTAGAAAAAACTAATATCAATGAGGAAAATTTGTTGGAAACAAAGGTCAAAGATGCAATAAAATCTGCTAAACTTGGTTCCACGATACTGATTTCCACTGAACAATACATTTCGTTGGTGCTTATGCAACCCTGCCGTAGTTGCAATAACGGAAGCCTCCCAGATAAAGTTCTAAATATAATGCAAATCGGATTTCGGGTTAAATGTATAGTAAAGTGTAAAAAATGTAATGCTATATTTGAACATGTAAATGAAACAAAAGAGATCCAGCTTACAAAAGCCGTCGCCACCTCTGGACTAGCAGGAGGAATATCTCGTAATGCAGTACAGAGTTTATTAGCCATTATAGGAGTTACTAATCAAATAAGCAGTAAAACATACCATCATTATCAAAAGATGTATTTTAGTCCTCTTAGAGCTTGTACTACTTCCAGTACAGAAAAAGCTCTGAAAAAATGTATTGAGCATACATTGTCGCAGGGCAAAAAAACTCTTGCTCTTGGGTTCGATTGCTCATGGTCACATGTACGAAATGCGAACCAAGCAAGTGGTGAGCTAATATACCAAGAAATACCACCTGGTATGATAATTTACTTGTAATCATTAATTTGATCTATAACTAATTAAAATCATTTTATTAGATTATTCTCACAAGCTGATTGTCGCGTTTCATGTGGTTGAAAAAACAAGATTCGCGAAAGATAATAAATCAGGACTTACTAAAACAATCCATCAAGGCAATTTCGATAAATCTTCAAGACAAATGGAACATGCCATTTTGATTGAGATTTTGAATCGCGTTAGTCCATCATTAGAAGAAGCTGGTCTACATTTAGAAATATGTATCGATGGCGATTTGGACTCGAATAAAACCCTTGCGAATGAACCCATTGTAGCTCATGTCTATGCTGATCTAAAACATTTAACAAAAAATATTAGAAATTCTTTACGTAGTAAGTGTAAAAAATTTTTATACAAAAAAATTACAAGTTTATAAATTCATATATTTTCTAATACCTTTTTCTAGATAAAAAGTATATCCAATTCCACGCCTTTGAAGACCATATAATGCGTTGGTTCCGCGGGTGTATTTATTCAGCAGCCTTACGAAAAGCAGCCCAAGATTCTCCCATACCATCTGAAGAGGAAACACGAAATATGCAAGTTGATGGTCTTATCTGCCATTTACAAAATAATCATTCATCTTGTTGGTCAGATATTTGCTGGACAAAAGATGATCCAGAAATTATTTTGCAAGAACCAACTCTTTGTCATTCATCAAAAAATCGAATTGATGAATTTCACAAACTCCTTGAAGAAATCTTCCGTCTACCTTGTGGCCAAGGAATTGTTACATTAAATCGAACTTCCCAAAATGAAGCATTTAATCGTGTAAAGCTTGTATACCTAGACAAAAAAATTGATTACTGGCAATCATATTCTGCACGTCATGCAATGGCTGTATCGCATTACAATGAAGGATATACTTATCTGTTTTCTGAACTTCGGGAAATTTACAGTGGGAAACCTTTCGATGCTGAAGATTTGCACAACATTAGTGCAATAGAAAAAGAGCGTTCTGAAAAACAAAGATGGAATGTAAATAATATACAACAACGTAACCAAATGCGGGCTAATAATTTTGCTAATGAACGTAAGGAATTGGGTGGTTTTAATTTTGATAAGATAATTATTATTATTGTAAAATAATAATCTTAAAAATTAACTATTTACTTACCACCATAATTTATAATATAGGAATTGGTTTATTATAAGGATAAAGCACAGGATCGGCTTCGCGCTAATGAGTTTTACCCATTCTTTGCTTCATTGATCGTAGACTTCGATGTAACTATAGGATGTATTGGTTGCTATACTTTTTCAAAACATACAAAAGGTTTATATGCATTGTGTTATACATACCAAGTATTCGGTTGAAAAGACAGAATTTTAAACCCGGAAGTAATAAAAGATGTTGCATGCCAACCTATGAATTTAACACAACAAGTTGAAGTTATTGCTGAAAAAGTATTTAAGTACACTAATTTGAGATCTGGACAATTAGAAGCTATAAGAAGTTATATAGAGGAAGGAAAGGATACGCTTGTTGTTATAAAGACCGGAGGCGGAAAATCTTTTTGTTATGCAGCCTCTGCGATCCTCTTTGACGGTCTTACAATTGTTATCTCCTCTTTGAAATCCTTAATTCAAAACCAAGTGGTTAGTATAAAAATCGTGTTATGTAAATATTTAAAGGTAAGATAAGCATGTATCTAACAAACTTTACCTTTAGAACTATTTCGTCCAGTTAGGAGTTCCATGTGGTGGTTTGTTAACATCATCAAAGGGAACGATTGAATATGAATCGAAACTTTTTGATGAAATAGTTTTTGGATTTACTCGCTTACTTTACGTCACTCCAGAAAAACTGTTGCTTAATAAATCACTTTGAAAGTTATGTAATCGCTTGTATGATATTAAGAAGCTACAGTTTGTGATTGATGAGGCACATTGTATTTTAGATTTTTGTCATTTCAGGTGAGAGATACGCAAATATAAAGTTAGTTTATAAAAAAAAATAACTAAAATTTAAAAAATAAAATATAGAGAAGAATGGGGAAAATTAGGAATATTAAAACAGTACTTTCCTGATGTTCGAATTATGGCTTTATCTGCAACTTTATCCCACGCTGATGTAAAAGCGCTTCAAATTAATTTAAATTTTGATACAACCCGTTTTGCAACTGTAAGAGGATCTGATTTATTTCGCAAAGAGTTATGTTTTTCTGTACAAAGCCGAACAGATACCAACTCAGCTTGGGCAGACGAAGTAGTAAAATTGGTAAAAAATGTAGAGGAGGCTGGTCGCACGATAATATATTGTGCGCGGATCAGTAACTGTTTAGATGTTTTTAACACGCTAAATACAAAATTGGAAAAATTGTCATTAGATGTGTATAATGGACAATTAACAGAAAGCGATAAAAATAATGCGATGAATAAATGGAATAAAGGCCAAACACATCTAATGATTGCAACATCGGCCTTCGGTTTGGGTATAGACATGCCTGACGTCCGTCTAGTTATACACTATAATTTTCTAATGAGCATGAGTAAGTATATATGTTATTTTAATAAATATAAATTCGTTATACAATAACTAATACTTTCATGAATAGCCAGCCTTATCCAAGCTTCCGGGTGGGCTGGACGGGATCAACAGAAAGCCAAGTGCGTTATTCTTTATTCTCAGAAAGATATTCGTATAAATTACTCTATTATTGCAGAAAATAGGGAAAGGTATTATTAATATAATTATATGTTAAATTTTATTAAATAATTCCCTAATAATATCCTTTTTGTAGTACTGATGAGAATGATGAGAAAACTATAGCTCGAGAATGCTTTTTAAAAGAATCACGACACAAACTCTTTGAAGTAATATATTACTGCCTTACCACCTATGAATGCCGATTTCAATTAATATCACAATATCATATGTGGCCAGGAGATCCAATTCCACAATATTGTAATTCCTGTGATAATTGTGTTATGCGTTTAAAGCACAAAGTTGAATTAACAGACGTAAAAACAGAACTTTTGGATCTGTTAAAAGTAGTTGAAATATTATGTGAGAATAATGATAAGCCAATCATATCCTTGGATGTAATAGACGTTTTTTGTAATACATTAAATAATGCACGACTTCAAGGTAGAAAGCTAAAATTGATGGAACTTACTAATCGTACAAAACCAAAGTTTTTACATACAAAACCCTTAGCTAAATTAGCTTTGGCAGATCTGGTCCGTCATGGTTTTGTTAACCAAACGATCTGGCTTGAACAAAAGACCAGTACAGCTTACTTGACGTCTACTATAATAATACAGGGTGTAGTAGAAGGTGCGAGTTCTCTTGTGCAAGATAAAAATTAGTTATACTGGATAAAATCGTAGAAATTTTTTCAAATATTATTTTTTACCTTTATATTCTTATATGCATTAGCATTTTCAAATAAAATTTATATTTAATATTGATCTCTACGTTGCTCACGAATCTAAATATAAAAGTTTATAAGTAAAAAAAAAAAAAGCCTCTTGCAAATCGCACATATTACAGTAATCTATATACGTACATTCTAAATTGTGTTACTGTATCGTACTACTTATTCGATCTAGTATTTTTCTTCAGCTTGTTACGTGTATTGTCAAAATGCAATACAAATCAAAGCCAAAGTCAAAGACGATATTTGATATTACAGTATTATCTGATCTGTTACGTAGAATATTCACGGAATGTTCTAGATTAATATCAGGTGTTCGATTTCCTTTATGGTTACACAAAATTAATATACAACCGATTTTATATGAAATTGTGAATCATTACCCCCTACCCTTAAATATTTATATGAAATATAATTTCTTGACAAAACTCACCAGTTATAATATCATAAATATAATTATAATAATTATCAAAATAATTATTTACTTTTTGTATTTTATTTAAATAGAAAGTGCTTTCAAGTTGCACAATAGTTTGAATAATTTTTATGTCTTCTTTGTCTTTTTTAGTTTCAGTTATACAAACTAACTCTTTTAAATTACTCATTATTTTACTTATTCTAAATGCATAGTCAACTTTGTCTGATGCTTCTATACTAATAATTTCTAACTCTGAATATAATCTAATTTGTTTCTTGATAATTTGTTTGGCAATTTGCAGAGACTCTTGTAATATTAAATTAACATATTTAGAGTATACAACCTTTTTGTAATCTCTTAAAGAATCCATATTATTCATCATACTTTTAATATTATCTAAACACTATTAAAAATTTATATTATTGTTCTTGATTTCCACTATTTCTATGAAAAAATAGTTAGTATTGCTAAATTTCTAGACTAAGATTTTCTATTAGCTTACCTGGTTTGAAAAATAGCAAGCTATAAATTCAGTAATTCTATACTTGTTTAAAATATATCTTATATCAGTTTTAATTGTAAAGTCTAAAAATGCTTTTAATTTTTTACTAAACTTTTGTATAAAGTTTATAATTCTTATTGCAGATCCAAACAATATTCCCAAATTTTTAAGTTTTTCTTTAGTTAATTTGAAGAGTTTGTAATCTAAAATTTCTTGTTTTTTAATAATATTAATATATTTATCTCTTAGGCCTAGTTCATTTTTTATAGATTGCAAATATTTAAGAATATTATCTTGCTTTCAATTTTTAACCTTTTTAACTAGAAGAAAAATTTTTTTGTTTATTATTTTTTAAAAAAATAATCTAAATGTAGACTTCTAGAAATTATAAACTAGTGCTTTTAAAATAATATAATTATATATTATTAATTATTATGATAAAAATAAAGATATAAAATTATTGATTTAAGATAGTCTAGGCATAAAATTTATATAAACTATCTAGTACTCTGCAAAATCAAATCAAATTTTGTGTTTAAGTTAAATATTTAAAATTATTTGGTCAAATTCTTAATTAATTTGATCAAATAATTTCAAATATTTGACTCAAATTCAAAATTTGATTTGATTTTGCAAAGTATTAAAACTATCATGTTAATTTATATAATATAAACATGTTGTGCTAAGTGCATATATCTAAGTTTTAATCAAAAGAATCAACAAACTATAATATTATAGCGCTTTTCTAGCATTCATATATGCTAATGTGAGAATAATGTAAGCAAAATTCATTACTAAAGTTTTTGTCACGATAAGAAATTTCAAATATATATCACTCTTAGTAAATATTAATTCGTATATACAATAATGTTTTGGTTAATAAATACTTTATTTTTTAATGATATATAAAAGATGTTTTGCTATCTTTTATAAATATTTCAATGATATTGTAACTATACATACTATATAAATAGGTTTTCAAAAATAGTCTATTTCATCTTTACTAGAGCAAATTAAAATTTTTTATAAAAAAGAGCAAATCTAATTTATATAATTATATTTTTTATAATTTTGTTTATTCAAAAAAAAAGTATCAAAAAATTTATCTTTTAAATAAAAATAAGTTAAAACAATTTTATCTTTAAATTTTAATTACGGGTTTTAAAACCTGAAATAATTTTATCTTCATCTATAATTATAATCTTCAAATTTAAAAAAATAAAGTTTATAAATAACAAATATGAAAATTTAATTATCTATAGTGGATCTGAATAAATTAATATCTAATCTTGGATATATTAATAACAATAAAAGTGTGATTTTAAAAGGAAATGTTTGCAAAAGAAGTGGTTATACATATATAACTAGTATCTATATTTTAGTTGTACAAGCCTTTATTCCTAATCTAGAAACAAGTCTTATATATGTTAGCTATTAATAGCTTCAAACTTGATAATCAGGCTATTAATTTTAGAATGGGTAACTTTTAAAAAGAATACAAAATATAAAATATTTTCAAATTGTAATCATGATAGCTCTAGATATATTATACAAAAAAAACATTGAATAGGAATATTATTTGGATTTAAAATTCTATTCATCTTGCTAGTAATGCTTCTAAAATTCCTAAAAATAAAATTTCAAAATGTTGCAACAAAAAGTGAGATACTGCTGGTGGTTGGTGCTAAATGTACTATAAAAATTATATAGAGCCAGATTCCAATAAAGAATAGAAAGAAATAGAAATTAATTTGCAAAAAGTTTATAGTTTTATTTTTAAACAGAGTTTAACTTCCAAATAGTATAATTATCCAATATAGTATTCTATACTAATAATAGAATCAATCTGGGTAACCAATATTTAGAAACTAAAGTTTATATTTTTTTAAAACAAATAAATAAAAATTTAATAATTATAAAATATTTTAAGAAATTGTATACAATATATATATTAATTTCAGAGATATTCTATATCTTTGTATTGGATTTAGATCACAAGACAGATCAGTAGAAGTGAACTTTAGCAATGAAAGATTTAAATATTCTGGTAAGTTTATTTAAAGAGTTTAATTACTATTGGTTTGTTTAAAATTTAACCTTGTTAATATATATATTTTAATTAATAGCAATAACTAATAAAGTTATTAGTAATAATACATTAAAATTGAAATATCAAAAAAGAGTTATTTTGATATGAAAATATGCTTACTAATTTAACCAATGAATTAACAAAATGGGTCATTCACGGCAATTGCTAATCCCGAAAGGGTGTTAGGGTAGGGCGGGTTACAAAAGAGGAAAGCCAGAGGG
>CAJVPU010002348.1:0-10776 GCA_910591775.1 Dentiscutata heterogama | reverse complement strand
GTGGATACTGAAAGTAAAATTTCAGAAGAGAGAGCTAGAGATATTTATCCATATAAGTTTTTTGGAGTTGGGTTTACAAGAATGCAATGGTATATATTTGTATTAATATATAGAAGTAATAGTAAAGTTATTATTTTAAAGTAATTAATTATAAATATTATAGTTTACAAAATATAGAAAAGATTGTAAAAAGAAGATTAGGAAAAATAAAGAATCGTATACAAAATCAGGAATTAGAACATAATGGTGAAAATGAACAAGTTGATCATGTTTTAGAATATTTCCTTGATCAGAAAGCAAAATATTCACAAAGGTTAGAGAGAATAAGGATGTTGCGTCAAGTAGAAAGTTTTGGTGAAATTATTAGTAGTGAAGATATTGTAGAAGGTAGTTAGGATACAGAGTTGTAGATAATAAAAAAGGAGTAATATCGAGTAAAGATATAAGAAGAAGAAAGTTATTTGTTTGTTTTTTTTGTAGTAGGTTGATTTGATTATTATATGTATAAAGATTTTAACAAAGTTTAAAATAAAATAAAGTTGTAAACCAAAGTAAAAAGATATATTATAATTTAATAAACTACTTGAATAAATAAATTAATAATCTATTATAGATAACAAAATAGGAGAAGATGAATAGATTGAATATTGGTTTGGAGAGAGGATTAAGTGATCAGGAAGAGTATATTTGTTAATATCAATGTATATATGTATTTCAAGTGTAATAATTTTAACTGATATTTTGTAGAGTTGAAAGAAAGAATATTTAAGTGAGTGATAAAGAAATGATTTGAGAGTTTGTAGAAGTAGAAGAAGTGGTAAATTGTATATGTGAAGAGATTTGTTAAAGCATGTCTTCTTAGAAAGGTGGGATGACTTGGTATCTGAGTAGAGGGTAAGATCTTTTGCAAAATCGCTTACTGTATCCTAGCTCTCACGGCTGTGCAAGAATCTAAAGTCTGCTTTGTGTATTGAGTCTGACCATCATTACTTGATTCTTTCACGTATGTTAGATAGACAATAGTGTTTCCAAACTTGTTGTTTAAGGTTTTTGTTAAAGCCTTGAATGTTGTGTGTACATATTGATAGGTTAAGAGGTGAGTATGGGGTGCTGGGGCTAGGGATATATTGAGTGTTCGATTTTAAAGGAATAAATAGGTGAAGATAGATGCTTTCTAAGTAAGGTATAATTGTGTGGTTAGGTAGAGGACAGAGTTCACCAAGAAGATAGATATGTGCTTCACTATAGTCATTTTTAATAGAGATAATAGCTTTGTCATGGAGGTTACTCCATAGTCCATTTGTTAGTAGATATAAAAAGAAAGAGTTAAGTGTTTGGGGTGATAAAATGGGTGGATGGTTTTGTGATAAAAGAAATTTTTTAAAGCAGATAAAAGGTTTATAGAGAGTGGAAAAGATTGTAAATAGAACCTTTTGGATATCTTCTACAATTGCGCTCACCATATATCTAGCTCTCATAGTTCTGCAAGAATTAGAGGCACTTAGGTTAGACGTTAGAGTACTGTCATTATCTAATTCTTCTGGGTAAATAGACTTGACCACCTGCCAACTTACATTATTCTCTTCTCTAATACTAAGGATATATCTTTTAGAGAAGCGGTAGCTGCATTTATGTTGTTTGTAGAAGATTGGGTTAGAGGAAAAAAGAATCTTCTTTGATAAACAAAGAATCTTCAATTATGGGAACTTCGAATTGGATTTTAAATTTGGAAGAGAGGATTTTTTCTGCTTCGGGAAAGGCAGATAATAAGTAGTGTTCGGATATTTGTGAAAAGGTAAGTTTAGTGTTGTTGTCTTAAATATAAAAGAGATCGAAGTATGTGATTACTCGGGATAAGTAATTAGTAGATACAATGTTTTGGGTAATAAGATTAATGGCTTGTTTTTTGGAGAGATGAGAGATGTTGTGATTATCAGCTGCAATATCTTGGTAGATTTGCAAGTATTGATAAAAGTAAAAATTACGGCGGCCTTTGCTAAAGGAAGTGGAATATTTTTTGCAGATTTGCTACACTGATTCATCTGCAAGTTTGTCAAGAGTTTTTGTTGGAATAGGTTTTTGGAAGGTGGCTGAATATTTGTTGTCAATGTGGAAGATTGAGGGGTCGATCGAAATAATAGGTGAATTTTTGTTTGCTTGAACAGGGTAATATTTGTCAAATTCTTGTTGGATAGCTTGGCGAGATCAGATATGTTATGTTTGCTATTTTGGACATAGGAGCAGTCTTTGTATGTATATGTGAGTATGTGGTAGTTGAGAAATTGAGTATATTTCAGTAGGTGTTCAAAAGAGTTTGAAGGTTTGTTAGGGACATATTCAGAGAGGAGAAACTTTTTAAGTTAGAAGATAAATGCTCTTTTAATAAGATAACATAGTTTGTTATATGTTTCTTGTTTGTTAATTGAGGTGAATTGGTGTTAATAAAGTGAAAAGAAGTTTATAAACCATTTATCAAAGTTTTTTCGGAGTTTTTAAGAGAGGAAATGCTAAATTTGTAGAGAAAAAGTGATTGAGATAAATTAAATAAGAGATTAATATTAAATTTGTTATCTGATTTGATAGTAAGGTATTCTTTGTTTTGGTCAATAGAAATGATATGAAATGTGATTTCAAAGGTTTTTGGATGGAGATTGAAGTCTTCTGCAAACTTAGTATAGTTGATACATTGGTAGTTCTCGGAGAAGTATAGGTGTATACGGGCAAGGTTAAGACAGAAATAGATTCTGTTTTCAGGTTTGTAAGGAGGTATAGTAAGTGCTGAAGCAAAAATTTCTTTATAGTTGAATTGGGTAAAGAGAATAGATGTGAATTTATAAATTAAATTTCTAAGAGTAGTTTCAAGGATAGTAAAATTAATTGAGGCTTTGGGGTTAGTATCAGGGTTATTAGAGTAGATAAAGTTTAAAAGAAATTGGGGTTGGCAAGTAGCCATAGTACGGATAAGGTATCTGAAGTTGGCTCGAAGTAGGTATAGATTTTTATCATTAGCTAGCTTGAGGATTTTGCCAGAATAAAAGTTGTGAAGATGGGTTTTAAGAAAGTCAAAGAGTTGGAGAGCCATAGGTGTTTCAAGTTTGGTTTTATCTTTTATTTCATCAGTAATGGGGAAGTGGGAAAGCCAATCAAAGGATGGGTTGGCTTTGACTTTAGGTTTGTCAGGTAAGGTAGCTGTTGTAACCTTACTGTTGTTGTTGTTGCTATTAGTAGTATTGGTATCATTAGTAGGTTTTTGAGTAATATTGTTAGTGTGAGTGTTAGTATAGTTAGTAGTAGAGCTTGTTTGGTGGGAGGATGAGGTGTGAGTTAATTTGATAGCATCAGTAGGTTGAGTTGTAGTGGGTGTTGGTTTATTGGAAGTAGAGGATTGGATTTGAGATTGAGTTGTTGTAAAGGTTTGAGGTTGTTTAAGTTTGAGAGAGTTGGAGGTAGTGGGCTTTTGGTTTGTATTAGTAGCAGTTGCCAGGGTGAATAGGTTGGTTGTAAAGTTGTCTACAGAAGAGGTTAGATTAAATTCATTGGAATCAATTTCTATTGAACTAGAAACCTGAGATTGAGGTAGTGGTGATAAGGGTTGGATAGTTTGGGATAAGAGGTTTTGTTTGGGTTGTAGGTTGGTTGGGTTTAACAGAGTATGTATATTTAGGGAGAGGTAAGTTAAAGTAGATATTTTTTTTGTAGGTTTAGTGTTTGAGGTATTTGTTTTAGAAATATTTATTTTGTTAATATTAATGGGAGTAAAAGGTTGAGTTGTAGTTGAGGTGTTAGGTTTAGATGGTAGTATAGCTTGAAAGATTGGAGTTAGATCTTTTTTGGCTTGCTCGAGAGGTGAGGGGGTTGAAGTTGAGGATGTGTTAGAAGTAGAAGATGAAAATTTGGCTATGCAACTAGAGTATTATACTTTTTTATTGACAACAGTATAGATTGCATTAGTATAGTGTATGCTGTTAATAATTTTGCAAGTAATAACTTGAGTACACTTGAGGCAAGTATGTTGGCATGCTTTGGGTATAAGAGATGGTGGGATGTTGTCAGTAGATTTAGAAATAGTATTGATAAGTTCAACTAATTTTTGATTTTGTTTTTTCCCCATAGTGATTGTAGTAAAATTGGTAGCATGTTGATAGGTAGTTTTAGTTTGTGATATAAATTGTGTGTAGTATTTACCATATAAGCAAGTAGCTAGTGCAGTGGAGGATGGAGCAGGGAAGAAGTGTGTTGCTTTGTTAGATCTAGTGGTTTTAATAAAGCAAGTAGTAGGAGCCTGCTTGGGTGGGATTGGTTTGATATTGTTGTCTGTTTCATCCTCGGAGAATGCAAGACCAAAGCTGTCTTTGAAGTGAGCGTAGAAGTAGTCAAGATCTGCAGTGTCAGGGTCTTTGCTAACTAATATAGGCATGGTAAAGTTAGAAGAGTATTAAGTTTTGTTTAAGGTATAGCAAAATTGATTTTTGTAAAATTATTTTAAGTTAAAAATAGGGTATTTAACTTAGAATATATGGTAAAAATTAGTTTTTTGTAAAATTTTTCTAAGTTGAAAATAGGGTGTAAAAATAGAACAGGGGTTGTAGTAAGATAGGCTATTCAGGGGTAGTTAAAAATAGGGTCTTAAATTTGGGTTACACAAGGTCGTGTGACCTATAAGTTGGAATTCGGAGCTCTATGTTACACAAAGTTACATGATAATCACGTGTTACATGAAACCAAAAGTGGAATCTTATTGTATAAATAGAAGTTACAAAAAAGGCAATTATTAAAATTGTGCGATATTAATTAAAATGAGGCAATTTTAGTGTTATTTAAAAAGCACCAATAGTTTTTAAATATTGTAGAATGTGGGTAGCATGGCTGGAGTGGCCTTAGTTACATGGAAAACATCTCTAGTTATTTGGAAAGAGAAAAATTCCCAGAGTAAAGAGGAGGGGGAAAAGTAAACGGAGTTAAAAATTGTTTTGCTTGTAACTCAGGCAGTTTTAAGGCTACAAGAGTCTATTATAGCTTGTTTTGAAGAGAAAAATGTGTAGAGTAACTTCTAATATGCTTTGTAATGAATTTAAGAATTTAGATTTTGCGTAAACAGCAAAAGAGGCTTATTTGGCTTGGAGGGCCGTTGCTTAAAGAGTTTAAGAGCTGTCTCTTTAAGATTTAAGTATTATATGTAATTTTCTACGTAGAGAAAGTTTTGTTAGGGCAAGAGATAATGCTGTCTTAGTAAATTATTCCAAAAATAAAATATTTGTTGAGTTGTTTTTTTAGGAAGATTTTTGTACGAGTGATTGATGGGAAGAGTTTTTTTGTTATATATGCTTATATATTAAATATTTATATATATTATATATATTATATATATTAGATAGAATTAGCAAATTAGATAATAGCTAAAAAATATATATAAAGGCTAAAAGTTTATCTTAAATAAAGTTATTAAAAACAATTGTAAGTTAATGCTTTATATATATAATTCATACTTATTTATTTTCATAATTTCCTAATAAACTACTTTATTTGGTTCTAATAACTCAAACCAAGTTTTTTTATGCCTTCTTTCATGTCTACTACTATTAGGGCTTGATAGAGTTTAGTAGTATAAAGTGTGTTGTTTAGATTAGTTTTAGTTTAGTTAATATCTGTGAGGCTATATTTAGAGTTTTTAGTTTGATTCTGCCCCTTACAATATTCAAATTTGAATACACAAATACTGGAATATCTCATGATCTAGTGATCCAATTTTAATGATACCAAAATCATTAAAATTAGATCACTAGATTATGAAATATTCTGGTTTGGTGTGTTCAAATTTGAATATTCTTTTATATAAATTTGAAAGTCACTTTGTACAAATTTGAAAGTCACTTTGTATAAATTTAAAAGTTACTTTGTACAAATTTGGTGTCAAAAGAAATATAAGCTTAGGTATTTTTATGAATACTGGTAGCATAAAAGTTACTAAGTTATTAATAACTTAGTATAGGAATTAATATATTATATACAAAGTTTATATATTAGTTTAGAAACAGACTTGTATTTTTAATATTTGTATATTTTAGCAAAGTTAATAAAAGCAAAGGTGGGTGTTGTTATTTTTAAGAGCCAAAAGGCTTTTATTATATATTAATAGTTTTATTTGTAAAAGCTATCTATACTGCTATTACTGTCTATAATTCTATAAATGTTCTTATTGACAAAAATAAATTAATTCCAAAATTATTGTTTTTGTTATTTCTATCATTTTTACTACTTCTACCATTTCTGCTATTTCTGCCAGAAATAGCATTTTTCAGATTTTTGGCCAGAAATCCAAAATTTAGAAATAACTGAGATCATGGAGTACATGCCTGTATCAGATCATGTTTTCTAGTTTTACACTATACAATTGGTAAAATACTGTAATTGCTATAATTCTACTAACTATTCTTCAAAAAAGTTCTAAAAACTTAGCTCTCTTTTTCTGAAGTTTTGAAGAAAAAAATTATTAGAGGAGTATCACTTATTACATAATTATAATCACTCTCAGACCCAGATATTTGAAGCCTTCTAAAAATCTCTAAAAACTTAAGAAAGTTTTATAAATTAACAGTTTTTATAGTAACAGCCCATTTGATGCAGCAACTTATATCAACAGTTTTACAGATTAATAGTTTTTATAGATATAGCCCAAATAGTATAGCAATCTATAGTTAACAATTTTTTCTCTGCAGGATTATGATATTATAATAGTCTTATGTAGTGTAGTAATTAACAATTTTTAATAGTTTTTAACAGTTTTTAATAGCTTTTAACAGTTTTTAATAGTTACAAGATATGTCATAATAACTATATTTATTATAGTAATTAATAGTTTTTATGTTATAATAGTAAATAAATTATATGTCTACAATAATTAAATATATAGCAATATTTATATAAATACTACCAAGAAAAAACTTACAATTGAGCTTTTAATATTCAGGTTGTTTTTTGTATGCTATCTAGAAAAATCTATTATTAGGCTTTATATTATATTTTGTTAAAATAAAATTTGAAAGCTGATAATAGACTATTTCTAGTAGGAGTCTGTATAGTTGTTAGACAAAACTTTTTTGTTTAATAATGAAAGTTGAAACCTAAGTACTAAATAATAAAACCTTTATCAAAAGTTAAAACCTTAAAACTTTTTGACAAAAGTTGAAACCCTTAAATTCTTTTGACAAAAGTCAAAACTCCAAACTTAAAGTGACAAATCTTTAGTGCTTTTGCTAAAAAAAAAAAAAAATAAAAAAAAATAAAATGAAGATTACTAAAAAAATTTTATGATATTAACAAACTCTGGTACTCCTATTAAATATTAATAAAAATCTATATTTTTGGCAAAGCTAAGCTATTATTAAAAAAAATCTTATAAATTTATATTAAACAAAAATTAATATAAGTATAAATTGAATATTTACTTTTAGCTCTTTATAAGCATAAATTGTAAAAAGTTAAGTCACCCTTATATAATAAAATTTTTATAATTTTCATAAATTTCTGTTTTGTGATTTATTTTTCATTATCTTCAATAAGTTTCAAAAACTTTTATTTGTTTCTTTATCTTTTATTAATTTCAGCACTATTTAAGTTTTGTTAGTTTTAATACTTTTCATCACCTTTACTAGTTTCATCATCTTTTATCAGTTTTAATATTTTGTTAGTTGAGATTTTAGTTAACAAAAATCAAAACTAGGATTTAACTTTCATTAAAGTGAAACCTCAAGATTTTGTCTAACAACTATAAGAACCTGCAAACAAGGCTTGTATATGTGCCTATCAAAAAGCACAGGCATAGACATAGATATAAAAATTCAGACATAGGCATGGGTATAAAAATTTAGGCATAGGTATAGGCACAAATATAAAAACTTGCCATAGGTATGAGCATGGGTACAGATACAAAAATTTAATATTTATTGTGGTAGCTAATGCTGAAATTGGCTGATGCTGAGATTTTAAATATTTAAATATTAAATTTTAAAAATTTTTGGGGCCTTTTGTTAGGGTTTTTTTTCTTAGAGTTAGGTTAGGGTTTAGGGTAGTTTTATTAATAAAAGAGTATAAATAAATTTTAGTAGGTATTGTAGATTTAAATAGAGGTCCCCAATTTTAGCATCAGCCAATTTCAGCATCAGCTACCACATTTATTAATTAATTGTATTTAGCACTTTGTCTAGCACTTGTATCTGGTATTTTTTTAGTACCTTTTTGCCTAGCATATTGTGCTATGCTATAATAGTGCCTAGTATATTATACCTATATCTATAAAATATCTGACATTTGTACTCATACTTATAATAATGCTTAGTATTTTTGTGTCTTAGGTATGAGTATAGCATGAGGCACTAGTATATAGCCTAGTGCTAATATGCTCAGTATGCTTATTTGAGATCTCTAATTTCTAAATAGCATACTAGAGAAAAGACATATTCTTTTAGATATTGTTTAATATAAATTAAATGAATTAACTTACCCAAATTTATATGAAAAATTTGGCAAAAAAAATACTTTTTTTTTTTTTTTTTGGTATTAAGGTGAGACCTTGCTCATATTTTTATTGAATAGTTTATACAAGTAATTACATGGTAACAACTTAGTTTGTATAATAACAAAGAATATATAAACTACATGCAAGACTAAGAGCTCAGACTAAAAACTTAGCTATGGTTAAATTAGTTATCTGCAACCTAAACCTACTAGAGTAGTTAAGATTATCTAGATTTTAATAGGTAGTATTTAGTTTGTATGTATGCTAAATTGGATTTACACTATAAATCACTAGTTGAATTTTAGCTGGGCTAGTCTTTTTGAAGAGCATGTGCTATTGTCTTCATGCAGTTGGTCAGCTATACCACAGAGGCAATTTTGGCTAAATCTTCTTCAATATTGCTTGGTATAGTTGTGAGCTTGTAAACTTATTAGTATAGTACCATTTAGAGATTGTATATTGTTTTGTTTTTTCTATTTTGCAAATCTGGCACAATATGGTTTCCAGATTTGTTTATAAATTTTTGCAGATACTAGAAGTATTGTTTGTATTATAATGTTAGCTACCTCATTGTATTATAGGTCTAGTGGCTGAAGAGATTCAAGTAGTTGTGCAGTAATAAGGTCTTTGAGAGTAGCAGGTAGCTAATATATATATAAAGAGAGAGTGAATAGATAGTTAAGGAACAGATAAGACTTACTAAGATTTATTACAGCTCTGTTGTCAGGTGAGATTAATTTGCTGATATATTTGCTAGCTATTTTGGTAAGAGAAATATTTATAATTTGTAAGAGAACTGGGGGACTCTGACAGCTTATCCAGTTGTTAGGTGAATCTGGCATACTACAGGAGAAGCAAGTGCTAGTCTGGTATATTGTTAGGGCAATGTGGTAAAAGAGGAAATGTGTTGGCAGGTTAGTAAACAGGTATTTATTTCTAAATACCTTTATTTGGTTAAGTTTAGGTGATGTGATATTAGATATAGTTTTTTGATTTTTGTTTAAGTAAAGCCATGTAGAGCTCTAGTCAATTATTTGGGCATAGTTTTCCCATTCGGTGTTGTGCTTTTGTGATAACTATAGTGATATCATATATGCTTTACAAATATTTTTAACAAATAGTCATGTTGGTTTTCTATATTGTAATCTTTCTACATAATTGTGAAATGTAAGTTGTATATATTAATATGATTAAATGAGAGCATAGATATTGATAGATGCTAATACTTCTTGGCCAAAGTATCTATAATATTATTGAACTAGTCATTTAAGAAAAATACTTTTCTTTAATTTACTCAAAAAAATAAATATAAAATATTTAAATATAAAACTTATATTCTTTAGTATTTAATACTTCTTTAACAAAAATTATAAAGCTATATATTAAGTAGTTTTAAAAGAATCTTGAGCTAAAGTTGTTTAATTCTTTTCGATATTCTTTAAGTCAAATTACTGACTTACTTAAAGTAATAATATGATTGGCTAAAACAATTTTTTAAAAATTAAAGAAAGTTTTACTAAGTAAAAATCTCTTCTAGTTTTAAAAAACTTATAGAGTGGGTTTTTAGAATCCCAATAGTAGTTAAATTATTCAAATTGGCTTGGCGAATTCCAAGATACTTGGAGTTAAAGGCATGAATATAGAGATCTACAAATGCACTATTACACAAAGAATAATCATCTATTAGAGATTATCCTTTATGTAATAGTGCCTTTGCAGATCTCTATATTCACATCTTTAATTGGGATCCACTAAGCTGATTTTGATGATTTAACTACTATTAGAATTCTAAAAACTCTCTTTACAAGTTTTTCTAAGACTAAAAGAGGTCTTTACTTAGTAAAACTTTCTTTAATTTTCAAATGTTTGTTTTAGCCAATCATATTGTTATTTTAATTTTACAGGGGTTGTAAAGACAAAAAATACACTAACTTTAAAGCAAAATCCTTTTAAAACTATTTGATATTTAGATTTATAACTTTTATTAAAGAATCATTAAATACTAAAGAATATAAGTTCTATATTTAAAATTATTTTTTATATTTACTGAATTAAATAAGAATATTAATAATCATAACTGGCAATAACCATCACTTGGGTGTCTATATCTCAAAAATATACTAATAAACCAGATCAAGTATCCTAAATAAAAATGTTCAGGATCTCTAAAAACATTATAAAAACTAAATTTAGAACTTTATATTAGCTCTATATTTTATTATATAAAAAAAAAATAATTCTTAATACTACACCCTAACCCT
>CAJVPU010002347.1:0-10777 GCA_910591775.1 Dentiscutata heterogama | reverse complement strand
CCCAAAAAACTTCTACTTTATAGTTGTTAGGAATAGGATATGATCCCGGATATTGTGTATATTTAAGATTCAGCTTTAAGGGAAGTGTACCTAAATTTGTGATTGTATAATTGTAGTTGCCATTTTTGCTTTTCCAAAAAACTAAGTTATCATGTGGATAATTATGATCTATCGTTCTTTCAGGTTTTTTTCTTGTTACGCTTTCTGACATTTTATAGTATTTCAAATTAAAAACTTGTATATGCCTGATACGGTATATATAAAAAAATTTTTTATATTTGTTACACATTTCTTGTGTGATTCAATTAATAACGATGGTTAAAATTTCACATGAAACATGAATTACGTATTTGTATTTATGATATATATAGCGATTATAACCGGTATAATAGAAGTATGTTTAGAATAATCATTCAACTTCCCTTTCTTACTAAACATCTATAACTTGAAGGTGAAAAAAGATTATGCAATTTTAATTTTTGCTTATGAAGGACTAAAATACCAATTCTATTTTTCATGAGTTAGTTAAAAATAGTTTGCCAATATTTTACACTTATAAAGGTGATCTAAGTATATTATCTTTTAAAAAGGATCTTTATTGTTCAATTATGTTAAGAGGTAAATCGCAGTCAAATGGCATAAACTCTATAAAAATCGGCAGAAAGTTATTATTACTTTCATATAGTGATAGAATGCTGAAAGTTTTTGACAAGTAAAAATCATATAGTTACGAAAAGGAAATTGCTAATATTTTGCAATATAAACTGCAATTAACCTTTTAATCCATATTACCAGTGTTTAAAGTTTGATGTTCTTAGTGTCTTCTGAGAATGCTATACAATTTTTGATGAATTATGTTCTCAATTTGAGGACATCAGATAAATACTTTAACATAAATTTAAATTTTAAAAGCTGCATCCAACTATCTCTTCTCTAATGAAATTCTATATTATAGAATATACGATCCATATTCAGACCAAGATTTAGATATCATTCTTGCTTATGTGTTATTTAGTCATTCGCTTTTTTTTTCATATCAAATAGTGTTGTAAGTGAGACTGTGTTTATTCAAAATTTTAGTATTCACCAGTGCTTAAGATCGGATAGCAAATAATTAAATTTTTTTATTTTTTTTTAGATATACGGGCCAATAATTGTAAAAGCCATCAAAGGAACTAATAAGAAAAAATCTTGTAAATATTATTATAAGACCGAAGTTAATATTATTAGATATTATATGCGAATATTTCTTGATCCAATACTCTAGCTTTTTAATAAGATCTGGATGCTAAAGGCGGTACATTGCGGTATTTGCTCGTACAAAATTATCGCTAATTCAAATCATATGATTCATTTATTTAAGATCCTGATTTTTTTTTTTTTTTTTTTTAGCAAATATTTCATATCGAATGTATGTTTTGATTCTTTATAAACTATTTATCACGGTGAACACTCATTACTTCAAATTTAATGCATTAATTTAACACGTTACCTTACAAGAGTAGATGCAGAAGATTTATCGGATTATATATCTGAGAATATCATTATTTTTTTTATCTCACACAAAATGGTCTATTCGAAGTAAAAAGGACAAACATAAGCTATTTGTTTCTTATAAAAAGTCTGCTGACATGGGGAATTCTAATGGAACGTTTCAAGCTAGTACCTGCTATCGAAATAAATTTATAATTAAAAAAGATGAAAATAAAATAAAAATTTCTCAAGATGGTTACGCTTTTAGAGCGAATATAGTTGATCATCATGGGCTCAGAGTTGAAAAAGATGAGAAGCTAGCCGTTGTTATAAGAATAAAGTTAGGATTAAAAAGAACATTCTCTTTTTACATAACACTTGCCAAAAAATGACAAATACATTCATCCTGTCTCTGAAATGTGATACCTGAGAATACTTACATTGTCCAAATATTACTACTTCGAATTAAAATATTCCTAGAGTATTGAGCTAAATTGCAAGTTTTTTTTTTTTTTTTTGCTACAATCTATAAAATTATCACTTTCACATTTTAAATTATACTTTAATGTGATTTTTATTTTATACCATTTTATTTTAAAAAATCAGTGCCACCTCGTAAATCTAAATTTATTACATTAAAAAACTTGACACCACTATTAGAATACCATAAAAATTTACTAGCAGCATTCATATATAAAGAATAGTATTATTGCACTAAAATTGTTTACATTAATATGAATAACCTAGTGTGCAAAATTGAACAATCCATGCATTATTCATTTACAATATTAAGGATCTAACGGCTATAAATTGCTCAGTTTTGATCACTAGGTCACGAATTACCGTAGTGTACTAACTAAAAGATCCAGGTTATAAAAGATCCAGATATATTATGCTGTAATGGATCAGTGTTGTAAGAAAGATTTTAAATATATATACTTCGCATTTATAAATAATCAGTTAGAAATTTGAAAAAAATTCCCACTTTTTAAAGACCCCACGTTTTGCATCAAGCATGAAGTACTATAGTATTTTCTGGTTTCATTAAGAGTTTTTTTAGCTGTAAACTTTTTAACTTGATAAAAGGCGAAACCCAAAACTAACCAGCAAAAGGCAAAAGGCGCAACTTTGGAAGAACCAAAATCCTTCTGACAAAAGTGTAACCTAAAAATGAAAAAGATGAAGGGTGAATGCTGACGAAACTTTAATAAGAAATCAAGCTCTGGTGTAATATGCTAGCTAAAAAAAAAAGGTATTTAACAATATCGTCACCTTTGAGTATAATGCGCATGTTAGAGAAGTATAGTTTTAGTGTTAGTAATGTATATAAATTTTATTCTAAATTTTATTGGTTATCAACTGACTGACGCATCTGCATGTTATGTAACTAAAATTTGGGGTGCGTCAAAATAAACAGTAAATCCAAAAATCTGCGCATACGTTTTCTTTTTTTAAGATTAAAAGATCTTAGTTGGGTTTTTAGACAAAACAAGGTTTTTAATAAAGAAGTCTAATATAATGTATAAGATAGGCTTTAAGTTAGATTAGTTCTTGAAACGTATTAAGTTTTGTTAAAGATCTTGGTTTATATATAGTGAAATATAGAGTGTTTAAGCTTGTTAAAGTAATAATCGCTTTATTATATTTTCTTTTATACATTTATAGCATACTGTATTTTTCGAATATATACTGTATATTTTTGATTATGCATTTTCTTCCTGCGTATAAGGCTTTCATTTTATTGCAGTTTTTTGTTAATAATTAATACCAATATTGTAATAAAACTATAAATTTGATTGGCTAATAATCATGGGTAGATCTACAGAAATTAACCAATTAGACAAATTTCTGCCTATGACTTTTGGTACCTAATTTAAGTAGTCCACCCAAGGGTTCTATACTAGCTGTTATATCTGCAACCCAAACTATGAATTTATCTATTTAAACCTTTTGATTATATTTTCTACTTCTACAAGTAGAGAATCCCTAATAACAACTTATATACAACCTTAGAACTAATTTATCCTCAGAGACAAATCCTGCTAGATTAGTATATGTCCCACATACAGCACTATCTAGACTTTCAGTAACTTACACCATAGCTTTACCTATATACTTGGGAGTTATTCACTTCTATCATTACTTACTTCTTGCTCTTGTAAAGTTTACACAGCCCCAGTACACACATTTGAACTTTTTTTTTTCCTCAAATTCTTTACTAGTCTTTTTCTTACTTTTAGCTAGCAACCTAGAAGAGTTAGTTTGCCTAGGTTCTAAGTGTCTTATGAACTCTTTCCTCTTGGTACCTGCTTTCAGAAAATATATACTTTTCCTCCAGCTTGGTAACCCAGTGGTTTGGCTAGTATATCACTCTACTAAAGGATCTAGTCACTTGGTTCTCTAGTCTTAGTTTCTAGTTCCAAATTTAGTCTTCCTATAGCACTATCAAAGATCATGCTATCTTCCAACTTGGGACTTGCTAAACAGGTTTTTAGTTATTCTGGTTCTTTAAATTTTATTATACTAAAGCTCACATTTTAGATAGTATAACCAAGGTTATAGATTAGAATCCAACTAATAGTGATAGCTATTAACCATATCACAAAACTATTTTTTAAAAATGTGGTCTATGGAATTCAAACTTTAGACCTGTTATCTGAGAGTATAACAACTTCACCACTTCACTAAGTCATTATACACTTATATTAAGTATATTTATTTTAAATAAAATTTATTTTTTTTTTAAAAAAAAAAATCTTTTGACGATCTTGCTGAAGTTCAAATACAAATTTATTATAATAATTTTATAGAGAATAAATCCTTCTTTTGAAACTAGACTATATATTTAAAATTGCAAACCTGTTATTACCCGGCTGCGCAAAACATGTCTAGCTGCGATCTGTCACACCAAAATCCAAAGACTTGAAAGACTCTGTCAGCCCATCTCAAGCTTAAACCCTTTGATTCCTTTTTCTACTAAGAGCAAAAGAAAAAAAAAATTCTGTATTAAATATACAGAATATATATTATGAAGAAAACAAAGTATTATAAAAGAAAAACAAAAGTCAAACAAAAAGAAAAGGTAAAAATATAAGGAAAAAAAAGTGAACCAGAGACTATAAAAAAAAAGAATACAAAAAGTCAAGCCCAAAACAGATTAACAAAGAAAGAGAATACTGTTTTATACAAGTAGCAGAAGGCAAAAAATAAAAAAATCTATATACAGATTGCACTATTATAACCCATGCCAGGCTTAAGAAAAAATTATATAGCAAATGCAATATTTCTATATCTCTAAATGCAAATTGAAACCAAAAGTACAACTATTTCCTAACTATATGCCTGCCTTCAGTTGTCATGCAACACTTGGTCCTTGATGAGTCACGTAGAGTAGTAACATGTTTGTTTACCTAACAACACATGTTGTTGCAATCTACTGGTTCATCCAAATTTGAAAAGAGTAAACAATAGCGATCTTTTGATGGGAGTAAACTGTTTTGCCCACTTTTTATAAAAATTTTGTTGAAAAAGCAAGTGGATAATTATGAAAAATATAGGCCTTGTTCTTTTTTTTAAGAAGAGTATATATTTTTTTAAAAATAGTAAGACAAGTAGATCTGAGCGCACTGCTGATATTCTTTTCAATAAGTAATAAACTTTAAACTTGTTAGCAAGTAGCATATAAAAACTACTTCTAAATAACAAGTATCATCTCTATAGTAAGTGATAAGCTCTAAACCTATTAGCAGATAGCATATGAGAACTATTTTTAAACAATAGGTACCAGTTTATAGTTCTCATTAGTCTTATATTCTTCTTTTCTATCATAGTTCTACTATTTTTGTTAAAAGTTTTGTTTTGAAAAGTTGATCTGAGAAATTGTTGAGAAGAGTTTGAATAAAATTTTTAATTTCTATATTTTTTTAAATTATAATATATATTTATACATGTTTTCATATTTTATTTATTTGTAATATCTTGAAATTTTGCAAAAGTTTTTAAAAATTTTTAACTTAATATATTTTGTTATATTTTAAATTTATTATGTATAAATTTTTATAATAATTACTATATGAAATACTTAAAGTTAATATTGTATAAACTTTTGAAATTAATACACTTATATAATAATTATAAATTTTTTGTAATATTATCTTTGTATAAAAACTTACAAAAGTTTATATATATTTTTTTTTGCTAATGAATATTATAAAGTTTAGTATATAGTTACTATAGTATTTTTAATATATATTAATATTATAATTGACAATTTATTAAATGCTTATAATATCATATAAAGAAAAGTAACAAAATCAGATAATTTTTTAGAGGGAAGAGAGTAAAAAAAGTTAAAATTATATATAAAGACCTAATCAAATATATAATAAAAAGAAAAAAAGAAAGTATATCTTTGATAAAAAAAAATCAGTTGATAAATAACATTGCCCAAATTGAAATAAACCAGATATCCTGATTATTAGCTAAGTAAAACTATTTTTATATCTTATAATAATTAATTCATACATATTTAAGACTTTATTATTATATTTTTTTTGGTATTAAAGTAACCTCTTTGGCCATAAGAACTTTTTATTAGTAATCATTTTGCTATTATAGTTACAACAAAGATACAACTAGCTACATATACATCTTTTGAGTACCTATTTAAATAGTCCGCCTGCAGGTTCTACACTAGATATTGTACTTATAACCCAACTAGAGAGTTATCTATTTAAACCTTTTAGTTCTAACCATTTTTAAGCATATTTTACTAACTTAAAAACTACTATCTGGCTATTTTGCTAAATTGTATATACTGTCTTAGAACTTCTATGACTTATTATGAGTTTGCACCAACTAATTACCAGCTTGTATTTCTCTATTAAGTAGATATATAGCTATCTTCAAGATAAATCTACCAGAGCTTTCTTTATCCTATTTGGGCCAATCTGGTTTTGTGCAGTTATTAAGACTTCCACTTGCAGTTAGTTTTTTACCTATTTAATCACTTTTGCCTTTATAAGGTTATATCCCAATCCCAGTACCTATATCCAGACTTTTCTTTTTTCTATTATTTTCTTATTAGTCTAAACCAACAATTTAAAAGGTTTGATCTTGACTTAGCTTTAGGTGCCTATTGCTCTTATCTTGTTTTAGTACATGATTTCTTAGCACATGTCCTTTTTTTTTAATTTGGTTGGCTGGTCTTCTAAACAAACCTGGCATTTTTCTGTCTAACTGGTTTTCTGCTTGACTCATATAACCTTTTGTCTTGATAAATAGAGCCCACTACTGGTTTTCTACACTAGCTAGCCAAGGTTGGTGTATTCTATAATAGCTTTATAGATTTTTAACTTTTCTAAATTAGCAATCGAGTTGGTAAATTTCTTACTAAAGGATTTTATTGTTGTTTAGTTCTTCAATCTTAGTTTTAACTTACAAATTTAGGTCTTTTCTGTAGTACTATTAAAAATTGTAGTTACTTTCTTACTTGGGTCTTCCCAAATAAGTTTTGTTTATACTAGTTTCTTGGCATTTAGACACTGAGGCTCCCATTCTAGATAGTACAACCAAGATTACAGATTCTAAATCCAACTAATCAATAGATAATTATTATTATAATACAGACTTATTTTTTAAAAATATTATCAGTAGAATTCGAACTTTGACCTGCTGCTTAGTGAAGTGACAACTAGACCATTTCACTAAGCTACTAGACTTTATTATTTTTATTTTTATACTTAGTATAAATATATAATATTATTCAAAAAGATATATTTTAATATAAAGAACATATTTGTATTAGTTTAGTTGCTAAATATATAGCAATTTAGTAATTGAATTATTTAAGCTATGCAAAATTATATATTACTAATTTATTTAGAGAATTTTGCTTCTAACTCTATATTTATGCAAATTATATTATACTATATACTAAAATAATCATGAAATAATTATATACTAAATTTATTAAAGTGAGAACTTAAATTTTTTACTTTTAGATTTTTACTCTATAGTATCTGTATTAATAGGCAAAATAATTATATATTATATAAAAAGTTAAATTATTATATACAATTTTTAATAATATACTAAATTGTTATTAATATTTTATACAATAAGAAATTATCTTGACTCTGCAATATTATAATAATTCAAATATTTTTAACTTACTTTTTACTACACATTGTGATTACTAAAATAGTAAGCCTTATAACAGAATTTTTATAGCAACTCAGTAGAAGTTATAATAATTTAATACAAACTAATCTATATATTTGTGATTAATAGATAGCGAGTTTTGTAACAAAATTTTTATAATAAATTTTAAAAAGAATTATACAAACTAACTCAATCTTACTATTATATATTGTGTATCAGTAAGTTCTATAATAGGAAATTTTACAAAAATAAAAATAGAAATTATAATAATTTCAATAAAAACTAATTTAAATCTATCTACTGTGTTAATGAAATAATAAATAAAATTGTAACAAAATTTTTTATAAAGCATGCAATAAAAATCATAAAATTTTAATACAAACTATTTTAATATTAAATAAATATTGTATATTACTAAAATAAAAAGCTATAAGATTTATTATAATAATTTTAATACAAACTAACTCAACCATATACCATGTTTGCAAAAATAGTAAATAAATCTTGTGTTAGAATTTTCATAATCAAAATCACAATTCAAATACCAACCAAAGTAATATATACTATAATCATGAGAATAATAAGTTCTATAATAGAATTTTTTACAATAATTCATAGTAAGAAATTATAATAATAGTTATAGAACATGTTTAACTAAATGTTGTTATTTATAAATCAAAAAAGTTGATACATCTAATTTTATATATAAATTTTTGCAAAAAAATTATCTAAATCAAATTTATTTAAATATATATATATAAAGAATTAATTTAAAATTAACTAGTGATGAAATTCACTAGCCTGAAAATTTTTAGAGTTAGTATTAGTGTATTAAGAATTATTTTTTTTTATATAAAATAATATAAAGCTAATATAAGGTTTCAAACTTAGTTCTTATAGGTTTTCAGGGGTTCTAAACATTTTTACTTAGAGTATCCAATCCTGTTTACTTAGTATGTTTTTGAGATACAGCACTCAGTGAATTTTATCTCTGGTAAGAATTAAAATCATCTATATATAAACTTTTATTCAAATTTTAAATATATATTTTTTAGTATTTAATAATTTGGTTAAAATTTAATTTTTAAATTTAAGTAAAAAAATGAGAAACTTTCATTAAAATTGATCAATTCTTTACTATGTTTTTTAAGTCAAATAACTAACTTACTCTATTCAATAATATAATTAGATAAAATAATTTTTTAAAGATTAAAGAAGGTTTTACTCAATAAAGAGCTTTTTCTAATTCTAATAGTAGTTAAATTATTAAAATTAGCTTGGTGAATCCCAAGATACTTGGGGTCAAAGAAGAGAATATAAGAATTTACAATTTTATTATTATACAAAATATTATAATTTATATAACAGTAAAATTGTAGATTCTTATATTCTCTTCTCAAACCCAAGTATCTTAAGATCTGCCAAGCCAATTTTAATAATCTAATTACTTATTTAGAGCTAGAAAAACCTATGCATATTTATTTGTGCAAGTGATACAAATTCAAAAAAAAAAACTAGCCAATTGGGGAATATAAAATATGATAATCCTGAATCAACATAACATGTAAGGTGTCCAGCATGCCAAAAAAAATTGGCATGCCACAGAGCATGCCTTTTCTTAAAATTTGTGCCATGGCAAACTATAAAATGTTATATATTATTTTGTATTTATAATACTATATATATGGTCTGAATATTATAAATATAATTTTTATGCTATATTTAGTGACATGCCAAATTTGTTTTTGGTATAACAGTACATACTACCATTGGCATGCCTTTGCCACTATGCCAAACACTCTATTAACATGTAAGTAAAGCAAAAAAATACACAAAAAAAAACTAAAAAAGAGAAAATACTTAAAAATTAGTATTTAAATTAATCTTGTTAAACTAATAAAAAATAATAAGAATGAAATTTTACATATAGAAAACTTAAATTATCACTAAAGCTTACAACTATAACACTAACCCTAATGTCCTAATCCTAAACTTTATTTGCAAAATTAGATTTTCTTTTTTGGGATTTGTATTATTCACAAAAATAAGTATTTCAGAAAAACTCTTTATTTAGTAGAACCTTCTTTAATCTTTAAAAGATTATTTTAGCCAATCATATTATTGAATAGGGTAAGTCAGTTATTTGACTTAAAGAACATAGTAAAGAATTAATCAACTTTAGTGAAAGATTTCTAACCCTCTACTTAAAATTAAAAACTAAACTTTAAATAAAAGATTATTAAATACTAAAGAATATATTTAAAATTTAAATAAAGGTTTATATGTGTATTTTTAAATAAATTTGATTTTAAAATGATTTTTTTGCAAAAATTTACATATAAAATTAGATGTGTCAACTCATTTGATTTATAAGTAACAACATTTTAAGCCTTCATATGTGGACATTTTAGGCAGCGTACCCACAAAAATTTTTCCATTCCTGTAATTTTTTATCAAGAATAAAACAGCGTTGTAGTTAAGGTTAGGGTCAGAGTAACTAAATATCTAGTAGTAAAATTTCACAAGAAGCATTTTTAATTAGGCCGCAGTAGATGGTTTATTAATTAAAATTCAGAGTTATTCTGTTTTTTTTCGTAAAAAAGTGCCTTCGCTTCGATTGTTTACGTTACACCTGATCTTGAAATTTGATTAGTCAAAAATCACGTTTCCGGAAAACTTTTGTGGGTGCGCTAGGGGGGTTATATAAGGACATGTCCTGTGACTTATAAGTTACTGTACTGCAAATTAATTTAAATACATACCATATGTACTGCAACAGTTACATACCAAAACTTTTAAAAATCAGTAATATCAAGCCTAATTTGAGTAGAATCAGATTGAACCAATTCTAAATAAACAAAATAATAATTATTATTTTTAAATAATTAATAAAGCATTATTTTGATATATTATTTAAAAATAAACACCTTCAATTGTCTTTGAAATTAATTTCGTGCTAATAATTTTGCTAGTATATATTTCATCGGGATGCTTTGGTATTGGCAAAGATTTAATAACTTTATCAGCATCTAAGAATTGTTTTTTAATTTCATTATCATCTGAACTAGCTATCTTCCTAAGCCAATTTTCTATTGTTTTATAAACACCCAAAGCATTAGGCCGTTCTTGTGGATCAGAATTC
>CAJVPU010002346.1:0-10777 GCA_910591775.1 Dentiscutata heterogama | reverse complement strand
CTAAAACGCATATTTTAAACGTTAAAGATTATTCGAGAAAGAAAACATAATGCTTATTATTAGAGAAATTCTCAATCAGTTCTATTAATGAAATTTGTCGTTAATCGAGGTATGACCCACTTTGTCAATTAATGTGATTCGTATGATTTGCACACCAATAAAATTTATGTAGTTTATGTAGTTTATGTAGTTAGTATTTGTTTTTGTTTTGTTTGTTTTTTTTGTGTTTTTTTTTTTTGATTACTTACTCAAGGGACGTATTTGGTGGATACTCATTAAGATTATTATCTTGGATATTTTGAATATTAGAGGTTGAGTGTTTTTTATTGTTTTCTCTCGACCACCCTGCTCAGTTGCTTGGTGAGCAGCATAAGTAACTTCATAAAAATTTTTGACATAACAAACTTGTTACACCGAATGTTTGGATTTTTAAGCATATTTGACATTCATTATAACGATTCGGTTAAAAGTTTCACGATTAACGAAGCTATGCCCTTGCGAGTCCATAGTAACGAAGAAAATATGTAATATACGCGGTAAAGATATAATGAATTAAAAGAAATGAAGCATACGGTAATAAAAGAATTATCTTTATAAATATAAATATCAATGAAAATATCAATGCAAATACTGTATCAATGTGATTATTAATGAAATATCATTGTAAATACTGTATCAATGTGATTATTAATAATTATTATCTTCATTGATAAAATACGTAAGTATTATTATCGTTATTAATAAATTATAAATTATATAATACATAATTATTACCAGTATTGCTCTGGCCTCATGATCTGCATTACGAATTAACCTGGGTCATGGTGAAAATCGAGAAATGCGACATAAATTCCGAAATGACGTGGAACATGTATACTTTATACAAGTAACTCTCGATATAAGAAACCTTCGATATTAGAAAGACTAATTAAACTCTCGATATAAGAAAGTTCAAGCCAAAACCAGTCTATAATAAATCCACTCGATGTAAGAGAGTTATTAATAAACTCTTGATATAAGAAATATTTGTAAAATTTTTACTATGGACCCAACCACCTTTCTTATATCGAGAGTCACTTGTATTTATTAATATGTTGATAGTTTCAGAATTTAGCAGATTTAACGTTTAAAGAACAACTTAAAGTAGAAATATGATTTATAAAAAGTAGATAAAATAAAACTTGTATAATTTGAGTTTGCTTATAAACAACATGCTTTACTATATCTAATTATTAATGTGATATGTCTATAGGATTGATATAATCCTCTGGAAAATTTCCGGTGAATTACCTTCATCCAAATAATAATTATTGGTTTTTTATTTCAAGAAAAATTGGAAAAATTTTAGAATATAAACCACATCAGTACATAATATATCTGCTATAGTTCGAGCAAATCATCTAATTTCTTCACAAAGTGTGATATTAAAATCATGAAGATGGTATTAAATGCCGATCTCAACACAGACTAGCTTCTGAATGAACACAATTTTTTGTATGAACAACCATTTCGAGCAGTAAAAGCGAAAAGTTACATAGATATTATTAGATATTGTAATAATTCTGAAAAATCTCAGGTTGTAATGCTCTGAGATATTGTGTATCTTGATATAAAGTTTAAGGCATGAACAAATGAGTATTTAATAATAGTATTGTATTTTAAGGAAATGACTGAGAAAAAATGGTCCGAGAAAAAATAGATTTTGAGATAATATCGATTGCAGGAATGATAAGGATCTTTGTTTTTGTGTAGTACATCATGCAATGCATGCAATGATACATCACTTAAAGTTTAGAGTTGTGAAATGGGCATGATTTTTTATATACTTATGGGCAATAGAATGCTGGTAGCGGAATTTTCAATAGATTCCGGGATATTCCGAGATATTCCGAGATATTCCGAAATTCAGAAAACCTCCCATGCGAATATTTGTGATACCATCGAATGATAACATACGAATTTCCAAATTTGTCAAATTGCTCGACGACTCATATTATTTTATTATCATGCATTTTTTTTTATTCTGCTAACATGGGAGAAAATCTATTCATGATCTCAAATTATTCGTTAGTGAATACAAACTAAATTAGATGCTATTACTAAATAAAATAGGCAGCGGCATTACCTACCTACCTACGTACATATTGCATATAAACACAAGACCGTTTATTGGTTGTACCCACTATTCTGCCTAGATTTGGTACACCTGAAAGCCGTGATAGTTAGTTACGCTGATGATATCACATAACTATTATGGCCGTCAGCCAAATTACGGTAAATATTAAATGAATATGCAAAAAGTCATTATTATTTCTTATCGACACGTGACTTTGCAACTTTCTAATTAAAATGCTTTAAAAACTGACTGGTAATTTTGTAAGAAACATAGCTCCATAGAGTCACTATCAGTTTTAAAAATACTTGCATAAAAAGTTTACCCAATTTGAAAATAGTTGAAGGTCGTCAACTTATCATAAAATCAAAAGATTGAAAATTTGACCAGTAACATTGTTCATTATAATAAAGCTCTGCAAGAATTATCGGTTAGCTTTAAAATGTTGCTTCTATAAAAGCTGACGCGCCTAGTTATATGTTCGATATTTGGTCAAGTGAACACAAGCATAAACTTTTTTTTTTTTTTATAAAATTTTAATAAACCTTTACTAACGCAACAAAAATGAATCATTATCATTAGAAATATGATGTTATTGTAATTAATATCACCGATTTTATTTTTATCAAAAAAACAGAACGAATAGAGGAAGAAAACGAAAAAAACAACCGAAAAAAAAGTGCTGCAAATAAAAGGCTGCCACCAACGATAAACGGACTACGCTAATAAAATAAAAACGAAATAGAATAAAAAACGGAAAAAAATAAAAAAAAATAGTGCTACAAATAAAAGCTACCATCAAGTATGATAATGAAGCAGAATATTTTTTTCGAACGAAATTTAAAATTCACTAATAGAAAAAAAAACGAAGCATTTATACTCGAATAAACCAAATTCGCAACCGATAAAACGATTGTTTACCATAAATTTACGTTATTATAATTGCCAATATTCGATTAAACTCATATATTTTGTTTTTTAACGTTTGATTAAATGCATAAGGTGTAATCAATAATATCTCCAAATTCTTCTTCGTTAACGTGATTGGAAGAGAAAGTTTCCTCAAAAGACGTTTGCTCATCAAAAGCCATTTGTTCTTCAGAAGTAGGTTGTTCATCAAAAACCATTTGTTCTTCAGGAGAAGTTCGTTCTTCAGAAAACGTTTGTTCCTCAAAAGACATTTGTCCATGTTCTTCAGAAGACGCTTGTTTACCTTCCTTTTTTTGAGGTTTATAAACATAATCTGGATACTTCAATTTATGTCTCTTAGCGGCGATTTCCGCTAAAATGGTAAACAATTGTTTAATTTGAGATGGTAGTCTTTCCCAGTTTTCACCAGCTTTTTTTTGCAAACTAATTGGATTTGTTCGAAGGGGATCCTGCGTTTTCTCGTATGCAATGCATTCCTTTAGGTATAAAATGAATTTATTTTGATACCGAGGTTGTTTTTGTGTGTTATTCTCTTGCTCACGTGGAGCAAGAATTTCTTCAATTGATAACGTAGGTTTATGTTCAGGTGGGAGTTCATTTAATAATTCATATACTATGGCCATTAAATCATCATGTTCCATCTGAAGAGAGTTTATGGATGACGAAGGATTCTCATAAACTATTTTAATTTCGTTATTTAATGAAGCCATTTTACAGACGACCCGTTTTACTTGAGCTTTGAAAAATGCAGTCTTATATAGTGAAAATGCTTATAACTGAATGTTATAGGATTTAAAAATCCTATTTGGTAATCAAATTTTACTATGCACTTTAACAATTGATTCTATAATATAAACGTGCATTTCTAACTTTCATTTTAGAAATTTGGCTCTAATATCTTGTTATAAGATACCTTAGTTGTATAATTGGAGCCTTCTTTACCAATTTGTCAATAATGCATATATTTGTTTTATATTTTTACTTTCTTTTATCTCTTCTAAATGATTCTTTCATTTGTTTTTTTCTTTGTTTGGCGTTCTTATAAAATTTTAATACGATGCTATTATATAAAATTTTTAATGTAGCACGAATTTCGCTAAATCATGCATAAAAATCAATTTAATTTCATGTATAATAAACGAGACAATTCTAAAATAATTTTAGTTCATAAAAGTATATTCGTCATCGGACTGACCGAAGACTTCTCCGTCTAAGGTCATGTTTAATACAAATTTGGAATATTCAAGTGAGCTATTTGTACTCGAACGGAAATCTTAATATACAAAGCGTTTTTTGAGCAGCATCTAAACGCACTTAAGTTAGTTGATCGTCAATCCTTGTTACCAATTCCGTGTTTTTGGAATGACTTGTAATTAAAACACCCTAAAATATCGTAGAGGTATGATAACAATTTGTTCTTGCCCAGAGGAATATTAATAATAGTAAAGGTGGTTTTTATAATATAATTTTATTTCTTCAGTCAATATCCTTTAATTCTTCTCTGAATTGGTGGGATTGAACTATAGCGATTACGATAAATTTGGCTCTTTGATCCGATGCAATGGCTCGGAAAATCGGACTTTATCGTTATAGAATTTTGGCTCATTATGGCACATGAAAACGTGCGCCACCTTTATTTAAAGATATCCACATGTTAATCTTATTTATTGTACGGGTCTTATGTGACAACCCGTGCTTTTTTCATTTGGTTATTGCACGGGATTGTTACGTCAGACACCGTGCAATAAGATAGTTATTATATGGGTATATGAATAACCCAGTTACACACACGGGTTCATATTTAAATCCCGTGCCTTCGGCACGGAATATGAACCCGTGTGTAACTGGGTTATTCACACATACCCATACAATAACTATAATTTATTGCCACATTAGTCTTTTGTACATATAATGTGTTTTTAAACTAGCATTTTTTGTTGATAAATAATTTAATAACCAAAATGTAATTTATTCCAGGCTCCGAAAGCGTGGAATCGTTTACTATAATTTTTTTCTAATAGGCCAATTTTATAATTGCATTTATACATGTTTAGAGAACTTTTTAAGAATGTGATATTTCACCATCTCTGTATTTAATGAAACGCCAACAGTTATTATACAAAATAATTCAGAAAGTCTGGAAATGCTTTGTTAAAAGATGGACTTCTGCACATTACGTATATGATTATTTCGTTGTTAAATATTTTTGACTTAGTGAAAAAGCAAATTTCTCTAAAAATGAATCGTATAAAGGCATGTACATCAGCATAACTCTGATTCAAAAAGAATACCAATCTATTTGCACAAACCAATCAAACAAAGACGATTTTCTCTGCAACATGCCGATACCACAAAATTTCAGAATTCTTTTATTTTGCAGAAATTAGACTTTATCGTGGATAATTACAGAGTTGAGAATTTAAGGCTAAATTTGGTCAAAGATCCAATCAATTCGCATGATTTTTTAATCGATTTTGTCGACAACTTTGGAAAATAAAATAAAACATGAGCATGGACGTTGGAAATTTCGGATATTAGTGATTAAAATAAATCTTTAATGTAGGTTTTTGCAGATTTTTCCGCAGAAATTAAATTTAATCACCACAGAACCACTGTAAATTTCTTGTTACTGCAATAAAACAATAAAAATATCGGTGATTGGGTCTTAAATTTACCAGAAACGGCTTATGAAATACATAGAGTATGGTTTATAGGCATCTCAAATGTTGTAAAATAAATGAATAAATAAAGCAAAAATTTTATTATAATAAACATAACAAATACATATATACACATATATATATTTAAAAAAATAAATAGTTGTTAATTTATGCTTAATTTAGGCAACTGATTTAGTGCTGAGTTATAGCTAATTTATATTAATTCAGACAACTGAGCGTAGCTAACTGGCAATAATTGGGAATTATTTAGTTTAATATAATTTAGATTGTATTTATTAAACATTCTGTATATTGAATTGTACTATTTCAACTAGTTAATTTCTTTGGATTTTCAATTTAGTTGGTTTAGTAAAGTTAGTTTGCTTAGTTTTTAGATAATTTATAACTTTCTTTCCCTTAATACATGCTTCTATAGTTTATATATATTTTTTAGTATAATTCAGGCTACCAGGTTGGTAAATTCTTTCTTTAAGAATCTTTTGTTTTCAAATTTTATTAATTTTTTAGTTTAATTTAGTTTTGTTTTATTATACTATTAGAGATCTTTACTACATTTATTCTTGAATTTTGTTAAGCTAGTTTTGGAACTTTTAGTTCTTTTTATTAGTTTTACGTAATTCGGATAATTCTGATAATTTATACATTCTAAATATTATACAAATACTGTTAGAATTTTTTAATATACAAACTATATTAGTATAACTATTGTTACAGATAATAGAATTTAACTAATAAATAAAGTTTATTACTAATACAAGTATTTTTGCTTAAAATATTTTTAGTAAGATTTAGATTTAATATCTTGGTTACAAGCTGGCTTGAAAGTATAACAGCTCAACTATTACACTTTGCTATATATATTTTTTATTTGCATTATTGCTAAAATAGTATATTTAACCACTACTGGATATCATTACCAGTATTGCTATATCTCAAAAATATACTAAGTAATCGGGATTGGATACTCTAAGTAAAATAATCAGGACTTTTAAAAACTGTTTAATAACTAAATTAAAACCTTATATCTAATCTTTATTATATTATATAAAAAAAAATAAATTTTGAGATTGTAATCTAGCTCAGTGTTGTACATTTTTGCTGTTCACAGCCTTTTTTGACCTTGTCCACGTCCAAAATGTCCACATGTCCAAGATTATCCAATGCTTGTCCAAGCTTTAATAATTAATAAAATTATTTAAAAAATATATGATTATCTATTTTTTTAGGTATTGAACATATTCTACTTAAAAATAATATATTATATGTTTATATTTGTTATATTATTAATAATATTAATATTTATTCTAATTATTTGTCTATTATTATTAAAGCTAATTAGGCTACAAACTATTTATTTTCTTATTTACTACTTTAGAGTATTAACAAAAATAATAAAAAAATAATTTATTTATATAAGCTTATCTAATTTTAATTTATAATAAGCTCCAATTTTAATATAGTTTGATACAAAAGATTTATATATTAAAAAGGTTTAATTATAATACTAAGTAAAAGTTTATAAATTTTTAATTAATTATTTAAATTTTTTTTATATTAAATAAAATAAAGTATTATTTAATTTTTTATATTATTTATTTAATAATTAATAAAAAAAATAATTTAAAGTTTTTTAAAAAGAATATATAATTTTATAAGTTTATATTATATAAATACAATAAGATATATAATAAAATTCTTACTATAAGTAACTAGTGATAATTCTAAGAATTTTTAGAGTTAGGGTTAGAAATTAGTAAGAAATTTTTTTTTATATAATACAATATAAATTGAATATAAAATTCTAATTTTAGTTTTATAAGGTTTTTATGAGACTAAATATTTTTATTTAGAACACCTGATTTTATTTACTTAGTATATTTTTGAGATATAAGCACCAGGCCTACCAAAAATTAAATTGCAATTAAATTATTATACAATTAAATTTAATTAACATTGTTACAAACAACAATTACAAAACAATTAATTGTAAAAAAAACAATAACAAAATAATTAATTGCAAATAATTGCAATTAATGCAATTTTTATAATAAAAGTATTAAAAAGGTATTGTATTAAAATTTATATTAAAATAAATATATATACCAATACATGTAGAAACTATAGTTTAATTTAGTGAATATCTCGAATTGACCACATTTTACTATTAACTCTTAGCAATAAAAGATTTTCTAATATATACAGATTAAGAGACTTTTTCCAGTCTGTATAGTAATATTTTACAAGTCAAAACAACTATTTTATGGTATTAGAAGTAGAAGAAATGATATTCATATCTATTATGTACATCAATTTTTCTGATTTGCATTTTTTTGCAACTCTTTCTTTCATAGTTAAAGAACTTTCTTCTTCAATTTGTCACTCAATAATAAATTCTTTAAGCTTTTGCTTTTTACTGAATATTAGTACAGCTTCTTGTTTGCATAGAACTTTGACTACAGCTTCTTCAAAACCTGAATTATGAATTATTGATATATTTTTTCCTAGCTGACATTCTAACTCTGGACATTCTTCTATTAACAAATCGAAGTAGGCACAAACATCATCCAAATTTATAGAATCACTTTGTAAGTCATTAGTTGCTTCCAAAAAATATTTAAGCATTAAGATCCAATTGCTTAACTAATGAAATATCATGACCTGTACATATATAATAACATATAAAAAATAAAAAATAAAATTAAGATAAAATAAATAAAATAAAATAAATAAATAAAATAAAAAATTCTTGACCCAAAAATCTATTTGTCTAAGTAATATAGGAAACAAGTTCTTTAAATCATTTAATCATTTTCATAATGCTCATCCAACATGTTGTATTGTCCAATATAGGTTTTAATGATATCACCTTTACAAGCTTTTCACAATTCTTATAAGTTCACATCATATATACAATTGTACAAATTTGATTTACAAGAGTGAAAGAAGAGCTAATAAGGTCATTAACCGCCAAATTTAGATAGTGTGATGCACATCCAACAAGTAAAAAACCCAAATTATTTGTTATTTTATAATTTGTACTACAGTTATTATTTGAAAAGAAAATAACATATTTAATACTTTTGCTATATGATTCTAAAACATCTTCAAAAAATCTAATATGTGCATTTGCATTTTGGGTAGAGCAATCTTCAAAAGGTGAAAATGCTAGTAAAATCAAATTTCTAGGTTCATGAGTAGTTTGGTAGATTCCAAATATTTCAACAAAGTGAATACCATTATTCATCCATCTATCAAATATAACTCCAATCTTTTCTGTCAAAATATTTTTTACTCTCTCTCATACAATATCAGCTAAACCACTAAGGTACTTACTAACTGTAGAAATATCTAACTTCAAATGACTAGTATGTAAGATAAAATCAGAATTCTTATATATACTAAGAAGTAATTGACACTTTATGATAAGGCTTACCTAGTTGAAAATATTAAGCACACTTGCACTATAGTTTAACATATCATAATTTGTTGTAGAGATATTTTTGATTTGCTGTTGATAAATTAACTTAAAGTTTTCATGTTTTGCTTCTAAATGATTTATTAAATTAGTGTAGCCGATCCTTTTTTTGGGTTATCAATAGTGATCTAGAAGGGTATAAATTACAATGATACTTGATTTTATTTGCAAGTCAAAAAAAAGCCTCTACATAGCATTTGTTTGAAACTTTTGTGCTTATTGTAATTTAAAAATAATATTATGTTTTTTTTTTAAAAAAAAAAACTGATTGCTCAATTTCTTTATATGCTTTTTTTTCTTAATCATATAAGCTTTTTTTTATTTATTTAATCATAAAAGCTTTTTTTTATTTATCTAATCATAAAAGCTTTTTTTTATTTATCTAATAGTAGAAGCTTTTTTTTTATTTATCTAATAGTAGAAGCTTTTTTTTATTTATTTAATAGTAGAAGCTTTTTTTATTTATCTAATAGTAAAAGCTTTTTTTTATTTATCTAATCGTATAGGCTTTTTTTTATTTATTTAATCATATAGGCTTTTTTTTTTCTTTATTAAAAATCATATAATAACCTTTTTTTTGCCTGTAATTTTGACATCAAAGATCAGCAATTTATCACACTTACAAACTGCAGCATATAGAGAATCAGCTATACATCATTTATTACAAAAATTGCAATTAATTGTTTAATTGTGGCTATGCCACCAATCAATTAATTGAATTTAAATAATTGCAATTAATTGCCTTCACAATCAATTATTCGGTAGGCCTGGTAAAAAGTAGGTAAATAAAACATTTATAACTTGAGTTTGTTTATAAACAATATTCTTTATTATATTTAATTATTAACGTGATATGTCTATAGAATTGATATAATCCTCTGGGAAATTTCAGATGAATGACCTTCAACCAAGGTTGGCAATGGACTATGTCTATTGAAAATAAGTTTGTCAATGGATCTCACTGAACCAATATTATAATCCATTAGTCCATTAGTCCATTAACATAAGGTCAACACCAAAAAAAATCTTGAATATCACATGGTATAGTATTCTAAACTCATTTATAAAAGCTATATAATTATTTTACTTACTTGTCCATTGGTCCATTGGAATAGTGACTGTCCAATGAACCAATCGAACTGGTCAATGGACTTGTGTCCACTCATGGACAAATATGTTAACCAAACATGGCGTCAAAATGAAACCTACCCAAAACTAGTTTTGAAAGGGTTCTAATCTGAAACTAGTTTCAGATTTTTTAAAAAAAATCAAAACTCTAAAGCCCAAAACCCCGAAACTATAATCTGAAACCCAAACCTATAATCCGAAACTCAAAAATATAATATTGAAGCCAAATATGATATTGAAATGAAACCTACCTGAAACTAGTTTTGGGAGAGCTCTAATCTGAAACTAGTTTTGAAATTTTTAAAAAAAATCAAAACTACGAAACCCAAAACCCTGAAACTATAATCTGAAATCCAAAGCTATAATCCGAAATCCAAAGCTATAATCCGAAACTTAAAATATAATATACAATCTTTAAAATTTATTATAAACTTATATTTATTTTAATAA
>CAJVPU010002345.1:0-10779 GCA_910591775.1 Dentiscutata heterogama | reverse complement strand
ATGTAATATCGTAACTATCCGAAATAAAGCTTATGCCAATGGCCTAAGTGGTCACCTTTAATATTAAAAAAAAAAAAAAAAAAGAAAATCCATATTGCATAGGAAGTCTATAGCTAATTTAGCTTTGAGTTTGGTAAAGATTTGGTCTTTGTTGAATTTGTTTATGAAGCAAATGTTGTGTAGCCTTTTGTATTTCTCTATTGCTATTTGCAATAATAAATTAAATTCTTTTTGATGTTGTGGTTGAGTCTCTTTGTTTTTTGTAAAAGATCAGAAAAAGGCCAAGTCTAAATATTTAAAATTTGTTTTAATTGTATTTGGTAGGTTGTATTGAGTTGGATTGGTTTAGATTTTATGTTAGAAAAAGTTAAAAAGATGCTCGACAGAAGAGAAAGTATTGATAATAGTATCATTATTTCAGACTGTTAAGTCGAAGTTCTGTCTATGTGCTTTTGCCAGAGTGATAGTAACAGAGTTACACCAAGTAACTAAGTGATCATCCTTAGTAAATTTCTTTTTTTAAAAAAAGTGCACTACTGTAAGACTTTTTTGGAGATATAGATAATTTAATAGTTGTATTGAATTGGGTATCCATATAGTTATCTAGGTCTTCTTTTAGTTAGATTTGTTGTATGAGATTATTGAAGGTTAATAGTAGTTAATCGAGATTCTACAGATTGTTCTGCATGAGAACCGGAAATGGATCAGATGTATTCATCTGCAAATATATCTAAGTACTTATTAAGCAATTGTTAATTACTTTAAAAGTACTTATTATAAATACTTATTAAGCAAGTTTAATATAACCTTATACCAAATAAGTAGTTTTATAATAGTTACAAAATTTACAATAAAGTTTAATAAATACTTATAATAAGTACTTAATAAGTGCTTAGCTATATTTTAAAAAATTAAATAATTATTTGCTTGTTTTTAAAAATATAATATAAAGTTATATATAATATAATTTATAATATATATAATTAAGTTAAAATTAAAAGTTGAAGCTAGGGTTAAAATTGAATAAAAATTATTTTTACTAGCATATCTGAAGAAAATTTATTAGTAAAATTTTACATTATTGTAAAAATAAAATAAAAAATTTTTATTTAAAAATTTAGTCTCTTTATAGTACTTAATAAGTATTAAAATTAATTATTTATTTAATATTAATTATTATAACAATTAAGAAGTAGTATATTTAAGTAGTTTTTTAATAAATGTATAAAAATTAATTATGAACTTAATATTTGATTTATATTATAATAAAATAGTAACTAAATATTTATTTTAAATATAAATTAATACTTTTTAAATACTAAATAGTTCATAACTACAATTTATAAGTAGTTATTTAATAAAACTATTAAAATGAGTGTGGCAGTTTAGTGAAGTGGTCTAGTTATCACCTCATTAAGCGACAGGTTTAAAGTTTGAATCCCATGGATAATATTTTCAAAAAATAAGCCTATAATACAGTGATGGTCGTGGCTGATTAGTTGAGTCTCAGAACCTGTAATCTTGATAATACCATATTCACATGGGAGCTTTGGCATATAAAAGACCAAGAAATTGCAATGATTGAAACCTGTTTGGGAAGTCCCAAGTAAGGAGGTAATGGAAACTTTCAATGATGCTACAAGAAGACCAAACTTGAAACCAGAGACTGAGACTGGAGAACCAAGCAACCAGTTTTTAAGTAGGAGACATACCAGCTGAACCACTGGGTTGCTAAAACTGAAGAAAAAGAATATGTGCTCCAGAAGCATGTACCAAGAAGAGAATACCTGTAGAGTATTTAATGCCTAGAGAGACCAACCTTTCTGAGTTGACAGCTAGAAGTAAGAGAGAGACCGGTTAAGAATCTGAAGAAAAGGGAAGTCCGAATAAAGGTATCGGGGTTGAAGTGAATCTTATAAGAGCATAGCAGTTAAATAGGGATAACCCCAACTGCAAGTAGAAGCCTTGGCAACTGTAGTACCAGGTTAGCCAAAATGGGATATAGAAGACTCTGGTGGGTTTACCTCGAGGATAGACCAAGTTGGTAAGTCCTAAGACACAAATAAAATTCAGGTAACTGAGTTAAAAGATCCCACCTAGTAGAATTAGGTTATGATTAGAGGGTTTAAAATAGGTAACTCCCTAGTCGGGTTGTAGGTATAGCAGCTAGTGTAGAATCTAAGGTGGACTACTTAAATAGACAACCAAAAGTTGTACGTGTGGCTAGTCGTACTCTCGTTTGTAAGAACTAGAGAGTTTAAATAGGTAATCTCCTAGTTAGATTGCAGGTATAGTGACTAGTATAGAACTCAAAATAGGTGAACTACTTAAATAGATAACCAAAAGTTGTATATGTAGCTAGTTGTACCATCATTGTAACTAAAACTTAACTTCTAATAAAAAGTTATAGCCAAAGAGATCACCTTTAATACCAAAAAAAAAAAAAAATTAATAAAACTATTAAAATAATATAAGTTAAACATTTTTTTAATTTCCTGATATAGGCCTGCTAAATTATACTTCCAGATTTTTTTTAGCACTTCTATGTCTTCTAGCTGCTATTCTTCAACTACTAGCTCTGCTAATAAATAACCTTCTGCTATATGGAGTTTGGTAATGTTTTCAACTTGATCTTTACTATTCAAACATGACTAGAGTTTAATGAGTTGTTGGGAGAAAACTTCATAATGCAATATCTTGCATCTTTCTATTTCTGAGTACAATATCAGATAGTTACCTGCTATAGCTAGAAGCCCAATTTTGTATTTGATTATCTTCACTATTGGCTAATAGATTCTTGTAAGACCAATATGTAAAATCTTGATAGTTTGCAATATATATGCAAGTTTTAGTATGATACACATATTGTTTATATATATAAGCTGACTGATTGAAAGGCTTTTGGCTTGCATTGTTTTAGTAAAATGCCTTACTATGTTTTTGACTTTCTTTACTACCAATTTCTCATTAACTTTTATACTTAGCCAAATACCAAAGAGTCTTGTTAGATCTCTTTTGCCAACTACTTCAAGTAGATACCCATTAATTCTAATGCTTTTTTCTTTTTCATTTAATTGCGAGTTCAGCACTAGTAACTTTGACTTTTGGCTATTTATCTGTATATCATTAAACTTAAAAAAACATTAAATAATCTCAAGTATTTTCTCTATTTGCTTTTTATTTGCACCTAACTATGTTGTGTTATTAGCAAAAGCAACTGCTGCTTGTCTTATAACTCTCTTGTTAACTTTGTTTTTTCTTATATCTAGTATCTTCTCTCCTTCTATTTTGTAACCTAATTCCAGATCATCTTGGATTTTACAAAGTAGTGGATTATAAAAAATTCTTTATATTAGCAGCAAGATTGTCTTTCTCTACTCTATACCATCTTCTGTCTTAAACTTATTTGTTAATCTGAATATCATAATTATTTTAATCCACCTTTTGTTAAAGAGCTCTATAATAAAATCAATGACTTGACTGGGTAGCTTTATTCTTGTGAGGGCTAGCTTGAGAGTTTTAATCAATATATGTATATTTTTTAAATTACTGTATTAACGTTAATATATTTGAATCGTAGACTTTTTTATATCTTGCAGCATTACTCATAGCTCTCTTTTATCTTCTTTGGTGTCTTCTATAACGATGTTGACTAAGTTAATTGCACTATCTGTTGAGCAACCAGGTAGCCCAGCAAAATTAAGGCCTTTGAGCACTTCTTTTTCTACTAATATGCTTGCAATTTGCTGTGTTACTACATGTGTTAGGCATTTTTTGAAGGTTTCAAGTAATGCAATTGGTTTGATATTGTTTAGCTAATATCTTTAGTTTTTGTTTTTTGGAATTGAATATACTTGTATCAACTTCCACTTCTGTGAGATTATACTGTTATCCAAGCACAAACTAGCAAGCTTTACAAACATCTTTTGTGCTTTACTGCTTATATTTTTAATAAGCGCATACCCTATTTTTGTCATCCCTGGTGCTGTTTTGTTACTAGCCTTACTTAACATGGCAAACCATTTCTTTAATGCTATTTTTTCTGTTATATAACTATACTATTTTTACTTACTTCACTTAGAGATTTATAGAACTTATTTATAATCTCCACTTTAAGCTCAACATTTCTCTCTTTAAATTAACTCTAGAAATATTCTTTGGTCTTTTCTAACACTTCATCGGGCTCATTATATAATGCACTTTCACTACTAGTTTGCTTGAGCACTCTATCAATATTAATCTTTCTATAAAACTTTTCTAATATGCTTGCTAACATTCTCTCAACATTACTATCTATTCTTTCAAACCTTTTGTTTACTGCATTTCTTATTTTGGTACAAGTATTATTGTCCTCTGTTGCTTTCTTAAGTGTATATATTGCTTTTCAACTTTGCTTTGCTATTACTATCCAATCCTACAATATTGTGTCATTGCTATTTAATTTATCTAGCAATATCTCATACAAGTTGTTGATATGTTCTACTATATTGTTAACTTTCTTTAACTCTGCTTCATCTATCTCATGCATGCTTCTTTTCTTTTTAAACATCTGGATTACTTTGCTTAGTCTGGTCACATCTTTGTGTATTTTTGTTTCTTTTCTTCTATGTCTGGCCTCTGTACCAGAGTTGTATAATCGCTTCTTTGGGATTGTCTTGTTTGCTGCTCTCTTAATTATATTTATGATTGTGTCCTATAACTCGTTTATATACTGTTTAGAGCTATTGATTCTAGGCTGCTTAACTACTTTGCTATTTAGAAGTAAGCTATCTATCTAATTTTTATAATCATTCTAGTTTTCTTTAGTTGCTTTATTATAAAGGAAGACTGTTCTGGCTACTCTGGTTTTTCTTGTTTTGACCATACTTCTTATCTTTATAAAATGCTTTAACAAAATATCAGCTATAATAATATTGTAATTGCTTGCTATTATAACTTCAGCTTCTATAATCTCTGCTTTTACTGTACCATAAAACAGGTCTTCTGATACCCATATTTGGTCTATTCAAGTTTCAACGCCTTGGCCTAACTAGGTATACATTTTTGCATTTGAATTTAGTTCTTTAAATATATGTATAAAACCTGATTCCTAAACCATTTGTGTAGTAGTAGTATCTTGTATGCTGTGTGTCTATCACCACCTCTCTTATCTAGCACTGGGTCTGTTATTTTGTTAAAGTCACCTATTACTATAAAGTGCGCTTTGCTAGATCTCTCTATATACTTTGTAACAATTGTTCTCTAAAGCACCTTCTCTAACTCCTTATCACTTGGTAGAAAAAATACAACTATTACTATAATTTTAGTTTGTCTAAAATAAAATCTAGCTTCTATCATGTACTCTTCTACTCTTAAAACTTGTTTAAGATGCTTTTTTCATATTGCATCTATAATTAGCCCAACCTCTGAACCTTTTTTTTTCTTTATCATGTTTTGTGTTCAAAAATCTTTTTTGCCATTACTCAACTCGCTAAATTTTAGTTCTTTCTCATTTGTGTTTGTTTCGACTAACTCTAATATATTAACTTCATTCTCTGATATTTACTTATTTAACACTTTAAGCTTTGTCTTACCTTGGTGTACGGGAGCTTATGGGGCTAACTGCAGAGTGGGTACAGAAGATCAGAGGGTTTAAATAGGCAATCTCCTAGCAGGTTGCAGGTATGGCAGCTAGTGTGGAACCTTCGGGCGGACTACTTAAATAGGCAACCAAAAGTTGTATGTGTGGCTAGTTGTACACTCATCGATGTACTAGAAAATGTTATACAATATTTGTAATAAGACATTGAAAAACACAATAAAGCGTTAGCACCGTGACATCGGTTTAAAAATAAAAAAAAAAAAAAAAAAAAAAAAAAAAAAGCTTTGTCTTATTACCCTTAATCCTATTGATGTTGTGGTATGCTATATTTAATCTAATATCTCTTTTTTGTATTATAAAGCTTGACTTTGTATTGTCTTTACTGCTTTATGGCTGAGTCCTTTTTGTATAACTTGATATTGAGCAGCCACTTTCCTCTTTTACAATGCCTGTGGCAACTTTCAGAAGCAATTGGGGGTGTTAACCTCGTGTTGTCTTCTCTCGATCTTATTAAGCATCTTCATAATTTCTTCTAATATATCACCAAATTTTTCTACAATTACTTGATCACCTGATTTTGTTAATTTTTTTGTGGTTTCTCTTGTATTGCTCATTGACTCTTCATTACTTATCTCTTTTTGGTTCTTCTTGTTTGCTCTTCTTTCCTCTTTGACTTCTAACTAGAATTCAATTCTAGGCTTTTGTATATGATCTCTAACTGCTTCGTTTGTCTCTCTCTTCTTGAATTTATTTAAACCCAGGATATGCTTTCTAGAGTTTTCTTTTTTATTTAGAAAACATCTCTCTTTTAACATGTCTTTGTCTCTTCTTTCCCTAGACCACTTCTACTTTTTTTCTTTTTATCTAGCTATTCAAGCTTTGTATTATAATAAAAAGTATCTCTTTCTTGAACTAACTTTAGTTCTTCTCTTGATTCAAAGTACACTGATATTGTGTGTCTTTGGTTTCAGTTATTGTTATATGAAATATAAACTGCTTTTGTGTCTACTTCTTTTAACTATTTTAGCAAAAGTACTTCTATTGCTAATGTAGGAATATTTTTAATTATTCTTTTAAATCTTGTTCTACTCTCTAATACTTCTTTGACAAACGCACCAGGTATTACTCTCAACATTTTTTCTTCTACAAAATGTACTGCTCATGTAGCTTTAAAAGCCTGCTTATGTCTTGTATTGTGGTACTTAATTGTGAAGAATACTGCCTTGTTTTTTCTTTGTAGTTTTCATTTTAGAAGTGTAAACATTTCTTTATTGCTTGTAATTGCATGTATATTGGTAAATCCCATAGTGTAAATAGCTCAGCCTGGTTTGCTTCGTTTGTAACTGCTCTTATTGGTATTTCTTTATGTTTGTTACTTTTACTTAACCCTTGTATATTTTCTATGATCTCAGTATTTATTAATACAGGTATAACAAGTAATATTTTTTCTAGTTCTTGTACCAGCTCTTTTGTCATGTCATTCTTTAGTTCTTTGCTATCGGATTTCTCCTTGTCTTTTACTCTCAGATCTAACTCTATATTACTTTTCTTTGTCATTGATGTATACTAACTCTTTACTATTGACTTCTTCTATACCATAATTGACTACTCTACTCTCATACTTTATTAGTTTTTCTTTAATCTGTTTATCAAGTCTTGATTTTGCTACATCCTTTATTAACTTTGCCTCTTTATCTTTACTCTTTAGATACTCGCTATAGTCATATAACTTTATAATTCTTTTAAAAATACTTATTGTTTCAGATGCAGCTCCGGTTAATACTGCTATTTCTCTGTCTTTTCACAATACTAAATATGTATTTTTTATCTTGTTACATTCTACTCTTTGGGTGATTTTGTAAAAAAATTCTTATACTCTTCTAATTTGCTGAACTAGTTTAACTCTGCTACTGCAGTTTGTCTATTACATGTCATCATCCTGCATCATATATATTTGCTTCTAGAACGTTATCTTGTTTTAGGCACTAGTTATACATATATTATTTTGGTTACTATTTGTTTTGTACTGTATTAGCATGTTTGTTTACTTTGTACAATATACAAAGATTTGCAAACTGGAATAAGCCCGTTTCTCACTTTTCTTTACAGAAGCAAAAAATTTTTTTTGGCCAAAAGGCTATTTGGAACATAACTTATGCTACTTGTTATAGTTTATTTTTTTTTTTTTTTTTTATATTGCCGAATTGCCATAACAGACAAACTTTATTAGGAGTAATGTTAAAATGTTATTACATTTTATATTGTTATATGCTGCAAGTATATTTCTAGATTTATAAAAGTATATCAAGCCACACATGCACCTTTTGGCTGCCTATTTAAGTAGTCTGCCTGAAGGTTCTACACTAGATATCATACCTGTAACCCAACTAGGGAGTTACCCGTTTAAACTCTCTGATATTCCCAGTTCTGCACTGCCCTGTTTGGTTCAAACCGTCTCACCTCATACTGTACAAAGGCCACCCAGGCTGGCATTCTCCCACTGACTTTACCTCTTTATTTATAAACTCTTCGACTAGTATTTTTCTAAGGAAGAGTGCAGTAGATGCCCCCTAAATCCTTCTACATCTCACACATTTCCAGATTTGGTTCAGAAATACTACACTATGACTTTACCTATATATTAGTGAGTCTAGTTACTCAAGCAACATATATCTCCTACCTTTGTAAGGTTTGTTTCTACTCCAGTATCCACATTCGAACTTTTTTTCTTTTCTAGATTCTTTACCGGTCTCTCCCTTGTTTCTAGCTAGCAACCCGAAAGGGTTGGTCTGCCAAGGCTTTAGGTGCCTTATAGTCTCTCTTCCCTTGGTACATGCTTCCAGAGCATATGTCCTTTTCCTCTGATTAGCGATCTGGCCGTTTGGCTAGTATGTTCCCTACTTAAAAACCTGGTTACTTAGTTCTCCAGTCACAGTTTCTGGTTCCAAATTTGGTCTTCCTGTGGCACTGTTGAAAGTTTTTACTACTTCTAACTCAGGTCTTTCTAAACAGATTTCAATCATCCCAGTTTCTTGGCATTTATACGCCAGAGCTCTCATAACAAGATGGTGCAACCAAGATTACAGATTGTAGATTCAACCGATTGATGGATAATTGTTACTAAACACAGGTTTAATTTTTTAAAATCATTGTCCATGGAATTTGAACTCTAGACCTGCTGCTTGGAGAGGTAACAACTAGACCACTTCACTAAGCTGCCACACCCTCTGCTATAGTTTATTAAATACTGTTTTAATAAAAGTTGTTGTATTTACTTAGTTTTATAACTCTAGTTAGGTATAAGCTCTTCGTCAGCTCAGTGGTTTAGCTAGTTTTCTTTACTTTTCTTTCTCTAGAAATTTTGTCGCAGTGCTCAACAGGAAGAGTTTTTTCAAAAAAGTCTTTTTAAATATTAAAATAAGTATTTAAACTTTTAAAACTTTATTAATACTAAATATAATACTTAATACAGACTAAGCTCTATTATATTTATATTATAAAATACAACTAGCTATATATACAACTTTTTGTTGCCTATTTAAATAGTTCAGCTTTAAGGTTTTACACTAGTAGCTATATCTGTAATCTATTAGAAAATTATCTATTTAAACCCTCTAACCCTATATTTGTATCATAATATTTATATCTAATCTTTTTATTTTGGAATCTAAAATTTAATTTCTAGTATCTAGTTTTTTTCTCTAAAACTAGTAAAACATTTATCTCTATATTAAACTTGCTAGAATAGTATATATTCTATATATATATCTACCAGACTTTTGGTAATTTATACTATAGATTTACTTATATACTCATGTATTATTTACTTCTATAATTACTTATTACTATTTTTACAAAGTTTAATATTTAGATCTCAGTATCTATTTCTTATTTCTTTTATACTTTATATTTTTGGTTTTTTTAATCTTTCAATTTAGTTGGCCTAGCAAAGTTAGTCTCTTTAGGCTTTAAATATCTTTAAAGTCTCCTTCTTTTTATATATACTTCTAAAGTATATATTCTTTTTTTCTAATATAACTTTAGTAATCAGGTTGGTAAAAGTAAAAATCTTAAAAATTTTCTTTAATAATTTAACTTAGATTTAATTATTAGCTTTTTTAAAAAAAAAAAAAAAATTAAAAAAAATAGTTTCTTGTATTTATTAAAACCTCCAAAGAGATTTATTTCTTTATTACTACAAAAACAATAATAAATATTTAAAATATACTATATATTTGCTTCAAAAATAGTTTTGATATAGAATTATAAAGAATTATAAAAGTTAAAATAAAATTAAAATAAAATATTAAAAAAAAAGAAATAAAATAAAAGATTGAAAAAGTTAAAAAAAAATAATCATTAAAACAAAAGAAAGTCCAAATAAGATAAAAAGTTAGAAATTTTTTTTAATTTTTTTTTTAAAAACAAAGAAAGTATATCTAAAATAGTAAGTAATTATTAATATCATAGTAAAGTATTAGAGTTAAGAAAATAGAATAAAATTGAAAAGAATACAATTAGCAAAAACACCAATTCAAAAGTTATTATTGTGAAAAGCATAAACAAAAAAAAAGTTTAACAAACTCTTTCTATTTTTTTTATTTTTTTTTTTTAAGCGATCCTGCCTTTATTTATATAAACTGATTGTGTAAAAAGCACAATAGCAATTGACTATTCAAACATAATATTCTAATTTAATAAAGACTTACCAAACTCTAAAAGTCTAATATAACCTGCCATAACAACTATTAGTCTATACAAAGACTATAGCATCTTGCCATATTCAATATTACTCAAAGGCAAATATATTCTTATAATAATAAACTGGCTGTTATATGCCTTGTCAGGATTACCCAACCTTCAAGATCTTCTTTCATCAAAATCAGGGTAGAATATCTATCTTCTACTTTTCTCTAAACAAGGATTATATATACTAGTATTGTTACTGAAAGACTGAAATCCCACTGGATGTCCAGATTTTCCCAATGTTCTAGTAGTTCTAGTGAGAAATTCTACTAGAATGATTTTTTCACTGGAACATATTCACCTGATTGGCTAATCTAAATATAATTATTAGCCAATCAAATTAGTTAGTTGGCAACTGAGCTTCCAAAGCAATGCAATGCAATATATTTAGTTTACTTTTCAACTCATCTTCTAAAACTGCTTCAAAATTCTAAAATAATGATTTTTTCTTT
>CAJVPU010002344.1:0-10780 GCA_910591775.1 Dentiscutata heterogama | reverse complement strand
AACTTAACATTATTAATTTTTCTTCCTCTTCAAAAAACCAATTGGAAAAAAAAAAAAAAAAAAAAAATATTTCTCTAAAAAAAAAAAAAAAAAAAAAATTTCGCCCTTGCTAATGCTTCTCGCCTCTGCTAATGCTTCCCATCCCTCCTAATGCTTCTCTTCCCCTACTGTCTTTTTGTTTTCAGAACTAATATACGATTGTCTTTTCTTAGTGTTATTATAAATTTAATGTGACAAAAATAATGGCAAGTGAAGAAAAAAAAAGGATCGCATTTACTAATTTTATCTCCACATCGATATTTATTTACTATTGGTTACAGAATTGAGATAATGACGTACTATGACCAAAGAAATGCAGTAATATTAGTAATATGAGCATGTTACCTACCAGGTCGGGTCAGATATTATCGAATCGGGTCCAATTCAAAACCTGAATTGACCGGTTCCAAAAAATTATGAACCCGATCCGGATCCGTCGGTTCAGTTCCAGTTCGGGTTCAGGTTTCGGTTCGGGTTTGAGGAACACTAGTAGTTGGGCATGGAGATGTGAAAGCTTTATTAAATATGCTTCAGTTAGGAGTGGAAAGGAGGGAGATCTAGTAGTGTGTAGAGAATCTTTTTAACTATATAAAACTGCCTTAGAATTTTTATAGTGGGAGTGATATCTGGTTGATTTTGGATTGGAAGTGATGATTTCATGTTTGATAGAGTACTAATGATTTCATTGATGTTGTCAGAGATGGTAGAGAGAGGTTGTTTAGTAGTTGTGCTAGCATCATAAGTTGTAGTAGGCTGCTATTCTAGATTTGAATCCATTTTGGAGGGAGCTGTGTAAAGAGTAGTATTTGCGAAGAAGTTTAGCTATAGTTGTGAGTTGTTTTATTGATGTGATGAGAAGTGAGATATTAAGATATTCAGTAATTTTCTTTGCTATTGGCAGAAGAGATTTATTAGTTAGGTTGGCTTGCATAATTTTAGTTGGGATTGGGAAGAGTACTCAGTAGTGAAGAGAAGCTTGTTTAACAAACTCTCTAGCCTCATCATCATCAGTAATAGGGTAAGTAAATGAAGTAGTGATTTTGATTTTGCTTGTATCTGTTGGAAGAGGTAGTTTGGTAGTGAAGAAGTTATTAAGAAGTAATTTGAAAGTGTAGTATTCTCTAGGCTGGGAGATGACTTTGGCAAGTGAGACATTAGAAGTGGCTTGGTTGAAGAGAAAGAATTTTTGAACTTTGTGATTAAGCTCTTGGTAGATAGTAGATAACAGTTTTTTAGATAGTGGGGTTCAAAGTATGAGTCAGAAATTTGTATAACAGTATAGAAGTCTGCTAATTTTCTTTTGTATGCAGCGAGATACTAGAGTGAGGATCAGTGAGAGATTGGGAATAGCTGGCATAGACTTGCTGGGAGTCCATTATAGTGAGGAGAAAGTAGAGGGAGTTTAGCAAATATGTTTTAGAGAGTTCTGGGAATTTGAAGATTCTTCTTAGGGTATTTACTATTACTTTGGTTTGTGACCGTTGTGCTATAGAAAGTTTAAATAGCAAAATATCTAGGATTTTCTTGGGGATCTGTTTAGTGTATCAGGTAAGAGGATAAGCTTGTTTTCAAAAGCTTTATTAATTTGTGCTCAGATTTCTTTGGGAGTTTCTTCACTAGAGTTCTTGATCTGCAAGAATCCTCTAGCATACATGATTGCTTTATAGATATTTCTGTAAGTAGTTTTTGAGAAGTTGGTGTTGGATAGATACTGGGAAATAAACATTTTTCTAAGCATGGAATGAATGTTATTGCGAGTAGTAATATTGGTAAGTGTGATCTCATTCTCTGTTTTGTATATTGCTAATGCTATGTCAAAAAGATTAGTGTATTCTTTTTGATGTGCTGGGGTGGTCTTAGGGTTACATGTTAAGATAGTAAAAAATCTGGTTCTTGGTGTATAAACTTAAGGGCAATTGCCTTTGGCAGCTTGTATTGTGTGAGATTAGTGGTGAGCTTGTAGCTAATAAAGTCATAAATTTCCTTGGGGGACTCAAGAGCTTTTGCAATTGCATCGAATAACCAAAGTCTGTGTTAAAGAATGTGTTAATGGGTGTGATAGTTTTGAGATAAACCTCTGCAGCCCACTTCTTATCATCTTCTGGGATATTGGTAGTGAGGAGTTTAAGATTGGTTTTGGTAATTTGACTATAGAATAGCCTTGTAGTTGTGTTTTTGCTTGTATGCAATCTAGTAGAGGTAGAACTACTGCCCATAGTAGTTTTAGTTGCTTTATTGAAGGTTGTAGTGGGTGGAGATATGTTAAACATATTCCGAGCCTTTTGTGAACTGAGTTGAAGTTAGGTGCAGGGGCAAGACTAGGCATAAATGTGGTAAGTAATAGTTGGGTGATTTGTTTAGTAGGTGTACTCGGTCTGGGTATAACAGTTGTTGTATTGTTACTGTTGGGGTTGTTAGAAAGGTTGGAGTCAGCAGGTTTGTTAGTTGGTAGTACAGTATTGATATTGTTGCTGCTTGTGCTAGTGTTTGTTCGGTAACCAGGTCTTGTAAAGAGTTGAGCTTTGTAAAAATTGCTGTGTAAGCTTGTTCATTGTTGCTTCTGTTGAACTTGTTGTCTGAGTCTAACTCTGTAATACAGTTGTACAGTATCATGGGTAGATCTGCATTGTTTTTAGCTTTTGTATAAGTTCTTATGTTGCTTTCATACGAATTAATTAATGTTGCAAGGTCACAACTACATGTTGATTTGGAGTGTTTGGCATTAATATTTACAACATTGTTTTTCTGTATTGTAAGGTTAAATAGAATTGATTAGACAGTGTCTTCATGACAGCATATCTACTGTGTTGGGTAATTAGTCAGGTTGGAGATCTTTTCTAATTTGGTAATATCAACAAAGAATATGAAAGTGTTTGCGTGTTCTGGAATAGAGAAGCTGACAGTAAATGTGAGTTTTAACCAGTCTTTAATAGTTATGTTTAACAAATTTTTTGTGTGTTCTATGCTAGGGCTTGGAGATGAGTCAGTGGTATGTGTATCTTTGGGTTGTACAGGTTTTGCGCATCAGAAAAAATAATTAAAAATATAAAAAAAGCTTACAGAGGCCATGTTTTTGACAAGGTCTGAGGGTTTGGCAAGATGTTAAGCTAGTTGTTTCTCACTATTTTTCTAGGTACACTATTGGTAGTTGATTTGGGTTAATTAGAAATTGGGGTCTTTAGAGCTGCTTTTGCGAGAGGGCTAAAAACTGTGTTTTTGCTGTTTTGGGAGTTTATTGCTAATAACTTGTTGAAGAGAAGTCTTTTAATAGAACTTGCACCTTCTTTAAATAGTGTTTGGGGTGCTGAATAACTTTACTTAAGAGCCAGTTATCAAATTAATTAGTAAGTTTTTAAAAAAAAGTCTTAAGAATATTTTTTCTTCTTGTTTCTAATTGGTAAAGTGATCTGTGGGAAGAGTTTCTATTTTACTTAAAAAAATTCTATTTTAGTGATTTATATATATTTTTATTATTTGTAAAAAATTAAGAAACTTTATTTTGTAAATAACATATTAGATTTTTAAAAATTAAGATTTGTTTATTATTAAATATGAGTTTTTTATTTTTTAGATCTCTCTAAATTGTTATCTATTATATATAAAATTTTATTTTTAACATCTTTAATTAGTATACCAAAGTTGATTTAAGATTAGTTTTTGAGTATTTTTAATATTTTTTCTTTGTATGTGATCAAGTTATGGAGTTTACTAACACTTTGTAAACTTTTTGATCTTATTTTTACTTACTTGGCAAATTTATATAATAACTAGAGTATTATACCAAATACTACTGATAATATATTTACACAAATAACAGTTTATTTACTAAGAATCAAAGTTTATTCACTAAGAATAAAAGTTCTATTTTCCTCTTTAGAATTAATACTATATTTATTTATTACTAATACAGATTTATATCACTGATTATTACTAATTACTATTAATTACTATATTGTCTATACATCAATATATATTTAGACTTTTAATTAAATTATTATTCCAAAAGCTAATATTTAATTATTATATACCTTATAACTAGTCACATAAGTACTGTGTAATATTGTAACAATAGTTAAAATTTGTCTCTTCAATTAGCTATCTGATATATAGTAGCAAAGTACTGCAGTTGTTATAAATATAAAAGGAAATTAAATTATAAAAAATAGTAGAGATTATAGATTTGATACTTTTTGTTGTCTTGGTTATATAGGCTATATATATATATTTTGATTTAGTTATATAAACTGTATATAAATTTTTTGGTTATTTAATAAATATTTTTTCATATATTATTATTTATATTTTCTATTGTTTTTATTATTTAAATATAATATTTTTAAATAAATTTTTTTTTATTTTTTAAAATATAAAAAAAATATTTTTAAACTATAAATGTAATACAAAACAAATTTATTTTGATATTTTTAAAAGTTTTTTAATTAAAATATAAAGATTTTTATTATAATAATTTAGATTTTTGTATTAATAGATTTATTATAATTTTTTTTTAGGATTTTATAATTTATCGCCATGGCAATGTATCGCCACCCCTGATCAACCAATTAGAGTGCAGGATCAGGTGTAATGTGAAATCGAAGCAATTACGATTTTTTTTCAAAAATCGGCTATAGCAAGAAATTTTGTCTATGAAACCATCTCTCGGGCTTTAACAAAAAAAATTCCTCTCGAAATTTTGGGTAGAATCTTTTTGCTAAAGCACTCTACCCTAACTCTAACCTAAACCTAACCTAACTCTCACCCTAACCCTAAACTAACGAATTAATTTTATTGTTTTGATTTCACATTACACCAGATCTTATAGAGTGCGATACATCGCATATGCGAAAAAATAAAAAATTCTTTTTTTTATTAGTTTATATATTTGTATTTTGGTAAATTTTTTTGATTTTTTTAAAGATTTAATAATTTAACATATTTTGTTATATTTTTTTATATATTATTATTTATCTATTCTGTTAATTTTATTATTCAAATATATTTGAATAGGGATATTTTTTTAAAAAATATAAATATAAGCATAGAAAAATTTGCTTTGATATTTTTAAGAGAATTTTATATTCTTTTTTATTAAAAATATCAAATTCTTTATTATGATGTTAATAGATTTATAGTTTGTTTCTATTATTATTATTTTTTTTATATACAATTTTCTATATATGATAGATGTTAGTGTTTTTAATTTTCTATATATAATAGGTATTAGTGTTTTTAATTTTTCATATATGATAGGTGTTAGTGTTTTTAATTTTCTGTATATAATAGATATTGGTATTTTTAATTTTTTATATATAATAAGTATTTGTGTTTTTAATTTTTTATATATAATAGGTGTTAGTATTTTTAATTTTTGTATATGATAGGTGTTATTGTTTTAAATTTTCAGTATATGATAGATGTTATATTTGTTAGAATATTTATATATTTAAATTTTTTTTTTTTTTTTTTTTTTTTAGTAAATTGCTTATATGTTATAATTTTTATTAATTAAGAACTTAAGAACTTATTACATATTGTATATTACAGGAATTAAGTTGTGCTACATTAGTCTATCTAATGACACCCACCCTAAGTAATGTAGTCATATTTTTGCTATATCTTAGAATTTAATCAACAGCTATTACCCCATTAATCAACTTTTAGCTAGTGTATGACCCACTTTTTCTCTATATATAGTTTTCTGTATTGTTATTAGTATCTTGTCCCCTATTCACTTCCTGCAGTAACTTTCTTTTCCTCCTAATTTGGTTCATTCTGGTGGTTTTTCGCTCTTGTTACTCCCAAATTGGTGTACATGGCCTTATATTTGATTTAGTACCACTCTGATTTGGATACATGTTGTGCTGCTATCATCATGTTCGTATCTCAAGCTAACTTTTAGGGTGCTGCCATAACATGATCTGTATTTCAAGCTACAACTTTTCCAAATAGGCATGGCCAGATTAATTAAAATTTTCAGTTGTTACTCTGCAGTGTACTACTTGCCTTTATAATGCTACCAAAGTTGGTATTGTTTATAGCATGAGTGCCAAAAGCTTCCCAGTGTATTTATTTTTACGTGTGGGTGTACTACTGATGATCGGTTTCACTTCCAGCTTGGTACTACAAGAAGATCTAGAATCTTGACTAACAATGCACCAGCATGGCACTTATTACTAAAGTTAGTAATATACGACGCAATACCTAACGCAACTTCTAACCTTATATAGATACCAGAAGTATTTTCAGAATTTAATTAGACCAATCCTTTTTCACAAATCTTTACTATATCCACCACTTCACTTATTACTCCTAGTTTGGACATTAGTATTACCCTCCCAAACAAGATCCCAGACCCTGGGTTGTTGGTATTACTATACAAATCTGTCACTATATCCACTGCTTCACTCATTATTTTCAGTTTAGAACATTAGTATTACTCTCTCAAACAAGATCCCAGACTGCCTTGGTTGTTGGTGTTATCTAAGTGCCTCAAGGATTTACATGCACAACCTATTTGTTTTAAACCTTCTATAACACCGCTTGCCAAATATAACACCAACTCTTTATAGTTTTGAACTCCACAGATTAACATGCGCAACCTATTGTCCAGACCTTCTATGATGCCACTTGCCAAACGTGATGCCAACTCTCTATAGTTAGATCTCTTTTTGAGAATTTTCTATCAAATCCATACTATACTTAGACTTCCACAGGGCTCTGTGTTCGATTTTGGCTCCTTACCTGTAGATTATAGAGTTTTTTTCGCCTCCAGCCCGACTCAAACTATGAACCTTGACCTAATTTCTGTGGGGGTTTGGCAACTTAACAATTAAACTATAGGGCCCAAACCCAAATAATGTTTTTAAAAAATAGCTCTATAATATAGTTAATAGCTATCATGATCAGTTAGATTTTAATTTATAATCTTGGTTATGCTATCTAGAATAAGAGCTTTGGTATAATAAATCTAAGAAACTAAAATAACTAAAAATCTATTTAGCAAGTCTCAAGTTAGAAGATAGTAGTAATCTTTGATGATGCTACAGAAAAACTAAATTTAAAACCAGAGACCAAAACTAGAAAATCAAGCAACCAGATTCTTAAGTAGAAAACATACTAGCCAAACCACCAGGCCACCAAATCAAAGGAAAAAAATATATACTTTGGAAGCATATATCAAGAAGAAGACAACTATAAAACACTTAAAGCCTGGGCAAACCAACTCTTTTGAGTTGCTAGCTAAAAGTAAAAGAGCAATTAGTAAGAAATTTAAAAATAAAAAAAGTTAAAATATAGATACTGGGGTTGTTGTGAACCTGATAAGAGCAAGAAGTATATAATATACAACTAATTAAAAAGGTTGTAGCTTAAGTAGCTATAGAACAGTAGTATCTAAAAAAATGGCTTGAAATATGAATACAATATAATAGCATAGTATATACTAGTTAGAAAAAAGTTTTTTTTTTTTTCGGTATTAAGGTGACCTCCTTGGCCTGGGGACTTTTTATTAGTAATTATTAGTTATTATAGTTACAATGAAGATACAACTAGCCACACGTGCACCTTTTGGGTGCCTATTTAAGTAGTCCGCCCGCAGGTTCTACACTAGATGTCGTACCTATAACCCAACTAGGGAGTTACCCTTTTAAACCTTCTGATCCTAACTGTATTTATAACCTATTATACTAACCCGGGAACTACTATCTGGCCTGTTTCTCTAGATTTTGCATCCTGCCTTAGAACTTTTGTGACTTATCCTAGGTTTGCACTGACTAATTACCAGCTTGCATTCCTCCATTGAACGGACGTACAACTATTCATGAGGTAAACCTACTAGAGCTTTTCCTATCCCATTTTGGGCCAACCTGGTTTTGTGCAGTTGTCAAGGCTCCTACTTGCAGTTGGGCTATTACCTATTTAACCGCTTTTGCCCTTATAAGGTTTGCTTTCCAATCCCAATTCCCGCATTCAGACCTTTTCTTTTTCTATTATTTCCTTATTAGTTCATCCCTTACTTCCAACCAATGATCCAGAAGATTCAACCTTGGCTTGGCATTAGGTGCCTGGTGCCCTCATCTTGTCTTGGTACATAATTTCATAGCACATGTCCTTTTCCTCCGATTTGGTTGGCTGGTTCTCCGGACATGCCTGGCATTTTTCTGTCTGACTAGTTTCTCGCCCGACTTTTATAGCCCCTGGTCTTGGTGGGTAGAGCCCTCACTACTAGTTTCTCATGCTAGCTAGCCAGGGTTGGTGTTCTCTGTAACAGCCTCACAGATTTTTGGCTTTTCTAATTTGGCGATTAGGTTGGTAAATCCTCTTACTAAAGAATCTTGTTGTCGTTCAGTTCTCCAATCTCGGTCCTAACTTCCAAATTTAGGTCTTTTCTGTGGCACTGTCAAAGATTGTAGTTATTTCTTACTCGGGTTTTCCCAAACAGGTTTTGATCATCTCGGTTTCTTGGCATTTCTATGCCAAAGCTCTCATTCTAGATGGTGCAACCAAGATTACAGATTTCTAGATCCAACCAATCGATGAATAATCATTACCTAATACAAATCTATTTTTCAAAAAACGTCATCTGTGGGATTCAAACTCTAGACCTGCTGCTTGGTAAGGTAACGACTAGACCACTTCACTAGGCCACCACACCCTTACTAATTGAATTATAGTAGCAGTACTTAGAAATAAGTTTATATTTATATTTGTTTATTATTATTTATTACTAACTTATACTTTTAGATAAATATTTGAGATCTTTATATATATATACAAATAAATAATAGTAATAATAGTATTTTAGATAATATATAGTTTTTTTTTTTTTTTTTTTGTAATATATACTAAGTTGCTATTTTAGATAAAGTTTAAATTCAGAATCTTCAAATATTTAATTTGATAATAATACTATGGGTGGGTTTATATTTATTTAAGATTCTTTTTATTTATAATATTAATTTTTCTATTCTTAAACAATATATAGCTTGAGATTTTACAATAATAACCAAATACAAGCAAGTTTTTTATTTTAATATATTATTGTTTTATTTGTTTTTATATATTGTTTATATTTACATTTTTAGTTATAAGCTCAAGACAACAGTAACTAAGTAATAATAGCAAATTTTTTTTTCAGTATTAAGATAATCTCTTTGGCTATTGGAACTCTTTATTAGTAATTATTTTGCTATTATAGTTACAATAAAGGTACAACTAGCTATATATACACTTTTTAGATGCCTATTTAAATAGTCCACCTACAGGTTTTATACTAGATGTCATATCTATAACCCAACTAGGGAGTTACCTATTTAAACCTTCTAATCTTAATTATTTTAAGCATATCTTACTAATCTGGGAACTACCATCTACTATAGCTATTCTGCTAGATTGTATACCCTGCCTTAGAACTTTAATAACTTATCCTTGATTTGCATTGACTAATTACTGGCTTGTATTCCTCTATTGAGCAGATGTATAGCTATTCCTGAAGTAAATCTATCAGAGTTTTCTCTATTCTATTTGGGCTAATCTGGTTTTATACAGTTGCTAAAACTTCTACTTGCAGTTAGATTTTTACCCATTTAACCACTTTTGCTCTTATAAGATTCATATCTCAATCTCAGTATCCATATTTAGACTTTTCTTTTTTCTGTTATTTTCTTATTAGTTTATCTCTTATTTCCAATCAATAATTTGGAAGATTCGATCTTGGTTTGGCATTAGGTGCTAGTGCCCTCATTTCATCTTAGTACATGATTTCTTAGTATATATCCTTTTTCTCTAATTTAGTTGGCTAGTTCTTTGAATATATTCAGTATTTTTTTGTTTAACTGGTTTTTCACCCAACTTCTATAGCCTTTGGTTTTAATAGATAGAGCTCCTACTACTGGTTTCTCATACTAGCTAGCCAGGGTTGGTATACTCTATAATAGCCTTGCAAATTTCTAACTTTTCTAAATTGTTGATCGAGTTGGTAAATCCCTCTACTAAAGGATCTTATTGTTATTTAGTTCTTCAACTTTAGTTCTAACTTTCAAATTTAGATCTTTCCTGTAGCACTGTCAATGATTGTAGTTATTTTTCTACTCAGATCTTTCCAAACAGGTTTTAATCATCCTAGTTTCTTGGTATTTATACACTAAAGCTTCTATTATAAATAGTATAACCAAGATTACAGATTCTAGATTCAACTAATCAATAGATAATTATTACTATAATACAGACTTATTTTTTGAAAACATAGTCTGTGGGATTCGAACTTTGAATCTGCTACTTGGTGGGATGATAACTAGACCACTTCACTAAGCCACTACACCTTTAATAGCAGTTTTTTAAATAAGTTCATAATACTATATATTTAATTTTTATTTATATATATTTAAAATAAAAATTTGAAATCTCCAAATAATAGTAATAATACCTTGAATAAATTTTTTTTTTTTTTTACTGTTAAAGTGATCTCTTTAGACAGAAACTGTTTTATTAAGTATTTGAAACTTATTACAATTATAATAAAAGTATAACTAGCTATATATATACTTTTGGTACTTAATTTAAGTAGTTTGTCTAAAGATTCTATACTATAATATTTACTATATATATTTGTAACCCAACTATGAAGTTATCTATTTTAAACTTTCTGGTCATAATTCAAAGCCCTTATACCTAATCTGAGTGTAACTCACTATTTATATATAGATTTTGTAATACTCTTAGCTTTTAGTACTTATCTTAAAAC
>CAJVPU010002343.1:0-10780 GCA_910591775.1 Dentiscutata heterogama | reverse complement strand
TCTAATCAGTTTTTGCTCGAGAAGCTGAGGTTTGATAAAATTCCCAGCTCACTTGGGTTTTTCGCGAGTTCTTTGTCAAGACATTTACCTAGTCATAGGATACACCTCTACGTGGTGACTAGGACAAGTAAGCTATTTTTTTTTCTTTTTTTTTTTTTCTTTTTTAGCTGAAACTAAGTATTCTTTAACACAAAAATTATCGGTCATAATTGTAAAAGTTATATAATCGAAACTATGTAGTACTGTAGTATAATATAGAAAATTATGTATATGTATATTTTTAATAAATAAATAAATAAAGCGTTTTTTTTTGAATTAATTAAAATTTTTTATTGAAATTGTTTTTTTTAATCTATTAATAACTTAATGTTTTATCGTAAGCATAATAACAATAAAAAATAAATAAGCCTGAAACATATCGTATCTGATAATAGTAATATAATTTTTATGTAAAAATATTATATTTATTTTAAAAAGAAAAAATTGAGCGATTATAAAGAAATTTTTAATATAGATTATAAAGCATGTGAAATTTAACTCAACGATAATGTTTTTGCATTATGCTGATTAACAATGCTAAATTCAATTCTTGAGCCTTCCATTTATTTGTTATACCAGCGACTGAATTATGAATTATAATCGTTCATTAATTCTTTTATTACCCTTTATAAATTATTATTAGATTCGTGTTCACTGTCTATGTGCGGAAATTAATTGTATCAGGGTCACTTTTCCTGAAAGAACATATTAATATTTAATTATGTCCAATGGCTTTTGTGAACTTCAGGTACATATTGTATTAGTATTAAAACAAATATTAAAATTGTTATAAAAAAATAAGTGAATTCTAAGATAAATTTTGAATATATATTCAAGATGAATAATTTGGTTTATTTATATCAAAGTAATTTATGTTAACGGACAGATGGGTTATAATAATAGTAAAAATCATGTATCCTCCAGACATTTTTTTTACCAAAATTTTAATTAATTAAATACAGCTAATCTAGATTAAATGTAATTACAATTTTTTTTTTTTCTAAAATACAAAACTTATCCTTTTTTCTCATTATTTTTTATCCTTACTTTTCATTTTAATAATCTCAATATACTTTTCTGGAAATCCCTTGGAACTGACTAGGTATTCCTTAACTTGTTTAGTTTGAGGTCCTTGAACCATTAATTCAGACAGCGGTTTCTTGGGTGATGATTGCGGAGATTGAAGAACTATAAATTATATATATAAATGAATTATGTATATAAAAATAATAGTAACTTATGTGATCAAAAAAATTATAAGTCAAAAATTACCAGCAACACTACTCGCGCATAACTTTTTGAGAGGTTCTATCAAATCTTTGGGATCAATTTCGTACTCTTCTAAACCTTTGATAATAGTAACTATCTTATTTCCCATTCGACGTGCCTCGGAAATTTGTATACTCTTAGGTCGTCCTTTTCTGCAAATATTAAATTTAAATGTCAAATCAACTTTTCGAAAAAAAGTTTTATACATGACACGTGAATAAAAAGTAGCTACAACTTTAATCGATGTTTATCTCCTGGTAGGGTTACTGAATGGTATTCATCCATACGACTTTGAACATGATATACTAAATCATTTCGTGTCATTTTATCAGGTACAGGTTCTCCTTGCTTGCTTGCAAAAATTTTACAAAGCTGTTCATCAGGAATTACAAATCTAAGTCAATGTAAAAAGATTATTAGTTAATGTATCGAGATGAATATAATAAAGTAATAAAATGTGCACAACCTCCTGTTCTTCTTGTCAGCCAAATCATGCGATGTAACGTAATCAAGGATTATTTTTGATACTTCCTTATATTCATAAACTTCATCTATACTTTTAAATGGACAATTAAAATAATTAATTTTGATATCGGTTGAATAACTACTTTATTAAGCAAATATTCCGACGTCGAACCTTTTCCCTTGCATTTGGAAAAGTTCACCAATAGCACCTTTGGGCATGAAGACCTCAGTAATTTTAATTTGGTCCACATTATTAGAGTCTGAAGATATTTCATCATTCTTGATTTGCGATTTCGAGGCAGAAATAGATGCTTTCTCAATAGTTTTATGAGTTTTAAACAATTTAAGTCTGCAAAAAAATTAATACTAACGTAATTAGTAAATAATAATAAATAATAATAATAATATATATATTACATAATATAATAATTTATATTACTCGTCGTGATCCCACTTAACACCAACCAAGAGAGTATCACCATGCTGCTCTTTGAGTTTGACAACATCTTTTTTATCCATCGCCTTTAAAAATTTTGTAATCTAACCAAATAAAAGATATTCATTAGTTTTATTTATAAGTATTATAAAAGAATACAGCTAACACATATTAAATAAATAGAACCAATAAAGAGTAGTTACTTTTTTATAACTAGATTTTTTTACATCAACATCGTTATCTGATCCAACCGGACGTGATGGAAGAATGTACGCAGAATAAAGTTGCGAACTTGTGAGAGGTAAGGTTCCAGTTGGTGTCAATTTTTTTAAGAGAGCCTGATAAAATGATGCCTGCAAAAGATTATCGACTTCTTTTAGATTAAAGTCGATTATAAATTGATTTATGTGAAAGATATATTATAAGAAATTAAATTACCAGCAGTAGTGTATTTGGTAGATGGTTGTTCAATGCTACTATTTTTAGTTTCTAACTCTTCTTCATATGAGACTTCAATATTCTGTTCTTCATCATAAACCTGAACATTTGTTGTTTTTGCATGCGGATCAGAGATCTCACTACTCTCTTCAATTGTCTCATCTGCAATTTTCACTTCATTAAAGGTCTGTTCCACAAATTCCTGATCTTGAGTGACCGAATCGATTTTAACATCCTCATCCTCGGGAGGTTGACTTTTATCTCCCATGCTCCACAAGTGATCTTGATAAATATGAATGATTTGCACAGCGATACCCTTTTTTACTGAACCAGGTTTAAGTGTGTTAGTAGATACACACATGAATCCTACGGCAAGTGGATAACTGAATAAAATAAATTACAGAATTAGAAATAATTTCCAAGTATAAATATTTAACAAATAAATATTTCAAGAAGTAACTTACTTAGATCCTCTAATAGTAACAGATACGAGTTCTCCTTCTCCAACATCCGGCAATCCTTTAGGGGGGAAAGCAATACCAGGAATCATTAAATTTGCACCACCACTTAATTTTGAGATTACAGGTGCAAATGTGGGGATCTTTGGCAAAAGATTAGGAAAACGCCATAGTGTGTAAACTTTTTTAAAGGTTAATTTAAAAAATCATTTATATACTTTTTAACGATTAAAAAAGAAAAAAAAAAATTTGATAAGCAATTACCACTAGGTACTATCATATCTCTCTTGTCCTTATCGAATCTAAGCCATGTTGGATTTTTTTCTTCGATATATAACATTCCATGCAAATCATTATAAGTGGTTATATTAGCTCTATGAATGCGATCAGGAAGGATAGAAAGATTTTGTTCGCCTTGTTTTGTTTCGTAAGTCGCGAGTTCCGAGAAACGTTTTATCAGTTCATCGCGTAATTTACGACGGTCGGAATTGCTCAAAAGCCAAGATTTGACATTTGTAGCTGGTTTCTTGCAGAATTGTGTTGCAAAAAAAACTTTTTTTGTTTTTTCGTTACACAGATCGATAGGTCAAGTAATTACTGAGCGGGAAAGGAACAGTAGAATTTTTCTTAACCGCAGCTCGTCCCTGTGCCGAGGTGGCTGATTATGAATTTTCGATATCTGATATACTTATTGCGTTCTTAACATTTTCAAACATATCGATATATTTCAAAATTGGTATATCTGATATATAAGACTATGTACAGTACATACCACTTGAAATATTAAAAATTTTATTGATCGATATGGTATGCCGCACAAATCCAAAACTGTTATAGTTTGAGTTTTTCCACAAATCCCAAACTCTTAAACCAATATCAATATATTATTCAATCATATATTATATATTTGGACTGCCGTCAATAGAAATCAAGCAGATTGACGTTTTAAAAAATTAATCCCTTAACTTTAATAATTTATCTCTCGATGAATTTTGAGGTTATCTTGATGAATTAATATTCAAAAGAAAGCTTAAGACCTTTCTTTTGAATATTAATTCATCAAGATTCATCGAGTGAAAATTAAGAGATTAATTTTTTTTAAATGTCAATCTGCTTGATTTCTATATAAGGGAGCTTCCAGATATTAGGTAGATATAGTCCCCAGAGTCAGTCGTTTGACACAATTGTTTGACAATTACAAATTGTCAAATGATTGTGTCAAACGACTGACTCTAGGGGGCTATATTTACATAATACAGTAATAAGTGGAAGTTCCCTAATATGATATACTTACTTAATTACCATACGTATAATTATTAGACAACTATCTCTACAATCTTTTTCTCTATATAATTTTTTTTTTTTTTTTTTTCGTTCCATTAACGTTATTTAGAAAAGTAAGTGATTTTTTTTATTATTTTTTTTTAAAAGGTTATGGACGAATGTATAATGAATTTACCGAAGCGACTTTATCATTTTGCAGTTTTGTTTTAGTGGACAACTCATGATAAGAAGATAGATATAGCTCAAATTCTAGTCTGTTCTAACTGAATTATACGAATATACATAATGATAACAAGGCGAGTTTAAATTACTTGTTGGGATTTTAAGTTTTTTTTTCATCGAACCCGAACCTTGTTCGGAACCTATGCAGGAATTCTATAATTGATAACTTGCCCTAAGACCGGACATAGAACAACTGAACATCTTTGCAAATTTCAAATTTAGCATAGATGTGGTCTAATTTGAACAATAATTCTTGGAGTTAGAATCTTTGTTAAGGCGTAGACCAACATTTATTTTTGAATAAAATCTCATTTTTTTTTACTTTTCAAAATAATTTAGGTACTTTTTCGAATTATTACTTGAATGTTTCCCGAAAAAAAAAAACAAAAGGAAGCGAGAGAATGCTTTGTTGGCTTGAGCTTTGATTGATCAGAGGCGGATTTTCTACCAAAGCTAGATCAAAACTGCATTTCGGCAATGCCAAATTTGCTAAAAATTTCTAAGAAATGAATTTTAAGCGAGGATGGATGCAAATACTTTCAATAAATACTAATGCTAACGTCTTTGATGAATAACATTTAGGGATTTATGAACGAATTGACGAATGATGAAACTTATAAAAGATGGCAAAACCTAAGACGAATAACGAAATCGATGATTTATGAAGCATACAGTGGGGTGCCATATTATTGTGGACACTTTTTGGGCTACATCTCTTAAAATCGGGTAAGTAAACGCAGTACTAAATTTTTATCAGGTATCTGGTAGATCTCAAGGTACAATATTCTAAAATTTCGTGCAATTTCATTAGGTCGCAAAGAAGTTATGCAAAAAATTCAGAACTTTAATTTTTTTTTATTTGTAAGAAAATCCGAAAGTTTATTTTTTTTTATTTTTTTTTTTCTAATATTTAAACCAATTACAGCTTAATAGTCTATAGGTTCTTCTTTAACTCTAACACAAGCGGCAGCATAATCTGACATCAAGACCAGGAGAAACAAACCCAATTAGTAAGCCAATAATTAAGATCTCAAGTCTTCTTCGTGTAATGCATGACGAATGGTATGGTACTCAATGCTAGCATTGGATATATGTCCAATGATTTTGAAAACGATTGGACATATAAAATTTTATATGTCCAATATTTTTTTAAATTATTGGCAAATGTCCGCCAACACTGTAATGGTACTGTTTTTTTTTTTTTTTTTTACTAATCAATTTTTTTGATGGAATGAAAGAGACCGAGTCTTGTATATGATTTTCATATGCCATCCTGATTTGCGTTTTCACATCACACCACTTTACTATATACTTAATGACAAAGAAAGGTTTGAAATTTTGAAAACGACGCAAGCGAGGGATGTAGAATTGTGTTATACAGCAAGTAGGGCATTATATTCAGTCTTGTCCCCTTCAGATATCAACAAAAACCAGTAGAAGATGCCACTCTTAATGACTTTCAAATAAGAAACACTACACCTCATCCTTTTAAATTACGATTCGTAACACCATCACCATCACCATCACCAAGTTTTTCACCACCTTCTATGACAGAAGAAATCTAGAATCCACAGCTTCAATGTCCGGGTTTGTTGCTCTCTTTCTTTTGTTGTAATGTACTGGTCCTTTTTGATGCGTATTCTGACTGATCGCTATTTGAGTATAATAATAAAGCGTTATACAGAATAAGTGATTGTGATGATGAACAGACAAGGAAAAGAATATGAATGTTGATGAAAATAAGGTGAAGCAAGCAAAAATTGAATACGTACCCATGATGCTCTATGATGATAATGATAACGCTTCCTCTTATGTTATATGGTAATTGATATTCTCAGTTTAAAGTGCATTATTATCATTATACTAGATGTTTGAGTTTCGTCCTTTTTTGTTAGTTTGCCACCTTTCATCGGTTTTGTCATCTTTTGTCAATTTCGCTGTTTCGTCTTTTTAAATTTTTTGGGTAAAAGACAAACATAGTTTCGTCTTTTGTAATTATGAAACCCGTAGGTTTCATCTAACAACTCTGTAACAAATTTAAAAATAGGTTTTGGGTTATGTCTAGGATTTTATTCAAATAAGCAATTGATTCAATTTTTAAAAATTTTTAGAATTTCATTTTATTACATATAAAATAAAGTATTCATTTAAGACAATCCAGTCTGTAATGCAAATAAGCTTAAAACATTCCAACATCTTTGCGAAAACAACGTAAAATATGGTGTTAATTATAGTAAATATATATTAATAAAGAGTTAATTGACCTAAAGCAGTATAGTGAAATGTACAGGTTCAATATCGATTTAGTTAGTTGACTTTGGATCAATTTCAAAATTTGTGACAGACCAAATTCATCATCGCATGATCCAATATCGAACGTACAAAAAATAACAAAAATCTAGGATCATGAGTTTGCACGATAACTAATAAAAAAATGGTTGAAATAATTATGAATTTTGCAACAATTTTATAACTTATTATAGCTTATTCTTCGGATTATCACTCGCAGTGATAATTTTTCACTGTGCGGACTGTGCGCAGCACACAGAAACAAAATTTTGCGCACACTTTTTTTGAATAGATGCGCGGATGCCGCACAGAAAGATCTATAAATTGTGCGGCATCCGCACAGTAAATTTTAATTGAAAAATTAACACTGATTACTCGTATTTTAGGTTCATTTATTTTCTATGTCGGGACCTTTCAGAAGCTATATTTTACCTACAACCCGTGATATTGACCGGCGTTTACGGTCTATCCCGTGATTTCTGCGGCTTTCCGTGGAATGCAGAAAATCATCAGCCCTGAAGAGATCAGCTAATAAAATAAACTTCTTTCGCATTACGTAATATGTTAAAAAGAGCTCTAATTTCTCTTCCAAGTTGTACTTGGACACATAAAATCCGTCTTTACATACTTTAGCACAACTACAAGTCAAAAACGTTTTACTTTTTCTTCAATAAAAAAAGAAAAAAAATTAAAATTATTAAGCGAAAGTATTTTATTAATGCACTTCCAGAATTTTTTTGCTAGTAAAAAATAATCGAAAATAATCTAAACCATTAATGAAAATAAGTACTTCTGATACAACCAAGAAAATTTTTATAAAGTTTTTGCTTATACTTTAGAATAAAATTTTGCTAAACCTACGTTTACAAGCTTGTAATATTAAATATACCCAACTCTATTTCAAAATTCCTTAACTATATTCTGAGCCGCGATTTTTACTTTTGTTTAAAAAATAATTGATTTTATTGATAATGATACAATACTATGAATTTTTATAACCGGCAAAAAAAGATATACTTAAATTTAAGTGTATTTAGAATCAACTTATGTTTATTTCCAACGTATAACATTTATACTGTACAAAAATAACATATTAAATTCTGAATTATATATATAGTGTATAATTGACTAAATTTTTTTAGACTGGATATTTTCAATTCTTCATTAAGTCAATTTTTGAACTTTTTTATAAATTTTCTTTATATTTGATAAGAAATTGATCTAATTCATTAAATATTCTGTTAGCTGATGATGAACATGGTAACATCTATTGGTAATCGTGAGGTTTTTACAACTCAATCTGGCACATAAATCTGTTTAATTCAATACTTCAGATGTAATGAACTTTACTATTATTATAGATATTGGATTTAAATCCTCATTTTCACTGGATAAATTTAATTAATATGATCAAAAATCAATACTTTTTTGCAAAGGACTATGTTTAATTTCCTTTGTGTAATAAAGGAATTAATTGATTAAAAATTTATCACACTTAATATAAAATAGTTTAAATTTATTTGGCATAAAAATTTACTAATAATCGATTAAAAAAAATAAATTAAAATTCAATACTTTCAACATAACAGATTTAAGTTTTTTTTGTGTTTTATTTGATTGATCAAATGTAATTATCTAATTTATTTTCATTACAGCTTGCAAATTTGGCATCTAATGTCTACTCCAACATTTATAGCATAACCCTAAAATCTACATTAACTTCTACCTTAGTATCAGCACCCAAACAAATGAGGTAACATATATTTCAGAAATGCCGTTTTGTGAGTTCTAGCACAAGGCAATAATGAATAATGAAATAAAAAAAAAAAAAAAAAAACAAAATACAACAAAAAAAAAATTAAAATACTTACAAAGAACTGGTATAAAAACCACAAAATAAAAAGAACCGAAAACGACGAAAGAAAAAAGACATGACACCAATGATGGAAATACTTGTTTCTATACCATGTAAAAATACTGTAATGTTTCGAAGCTAAAAGTTTGACTCGAAAAAAAGAAAAAAAAAAAGGGACGTTATACCAACATAAATACTATGTTGATATAACGTCCCAAATAAAAAAGCAATACTTTGAGGATGTTTCAACTCTAGAAGGGTGTATCAAACTCTAGGAGAGTGTATCAAACTCTAGGAGGGTGTATCAAACTTTAGAAGGGTGTACCAAACTTTAGGAGGGTGTATCAAACTTTAGGAGGGTGTATCAAACTTTAGGAGGGAGTTTCGACTTTAGGAGGGTGTTCCAATGCCCACTAGGCTTCTAGCGGCTGAAGCTTTTACTTAAGAAATATATCATAACCATTCCCTTCTCTGTCGGAAACGGTAGATCTTAAGCAGAATATAAAATTCAAAAAAGCCTGAAAAAAATTTTTTCTAATTGATCATATTTATATATGTTGTGTATCAGATGCATCCTTGCGTCAGATTAGATCCGACGCACGTCAGATGTCGATTTCCATATGACGCATGTCACCTGTCAATTGGCCATCTGACGTGCATAAGTTCTAATCTGACGCAAGATCTTCAAAATCTAAAAAAAAAAAAAAATGTTAAAGCAAGTTTAAACAAAAATGTAATAACAATTATATAATAACATCATTATAAGTAAGGCTATAAAAAAAAACTTTTCCTTTGACTTTGCCTTTCTTGCCTTCTTTTTTCTTAGAACTTGGCTTGATCAACATTGGCTTTACATCTCTTGTTGGCTTTCATAGTCGACATTGGCTTTTGCAGCTGACGTTGGCTTTCGTATTCGACATTGGCTTTACATCGCATTCAGCATTGGCTTTATATTGCATTCGGCATTGGCTTTATATCACATTCGGCAATTTCTCCACATTCAGCATTGGCTTAATTCTTTGGTGTTACTTATTCTTGGATTTCAGTGAGTTTTTATTTTGCAGCACTTTGTCACATCGTAGTTTTTTTTTTTTTTTTAGCCTTAACAATATAGTTCTGAATTTGTTCTTACCCTTAAGCATTGCAATTTTTCTTTTGTGCTGCTTTATAATTTTGTTTTTGTTCTTGCCTTATTTAAATATTTGCTTTTTTTTTTGGTGTGCCTATAACTTGATCTTATAACAGCACCAAAGAACAAAGCCAATATTTAAAGAAGATCAAATTATAGGCATGCCAAAGAAAAAAGCAAATGATTAAATGAGGCAAGAACAAAACTAAAATTATAAAGCAGCACCAAAGAAAAATTGCAATGCTTAAAGAAGATAAGAACAAGTTCAGAGCTATAATAAGGCTAAAAAAAAAATTATGATATGACAAAGTACTGCAAAATGAAGATATGCTGAAATCCAATAATAAGTAGCACCAAAAAATTAAGCCAATAATGAATGTGAAGAAATTAGTAGGCACTATCAATGCTGAATGTGATGTAAAGCCAATATCGAATATGAAAGCCAACATCGAATGCAAAAGCCAATGTTGAATATAAAAGCTAATGAGAGATATATAGCCAACGTTGATCATGCCAAGTTTCAAGAAAAAGAAAACAAGTCAAAGCAAAGGGGTTTTTTTTTTATAGGCTTACGCATAATAACATTATTACATAGTCATTATTATATTTTCTTTTTTTTTTTAAATTTTGAAGATTTTGCGTCAGATTAGAACTTACGCATGTCAGATGGCCAATTGACAGGTAATGTGCATCATATAAAAATCGATATCTGACGTGTGTTGGATCTAATCTGACGCAAAGATGCATCTGACGTACAACAAATATACAAAGAGTTATAGAAAAAAAGAAAAAAAAAGTTCAAACAGAGAAATAGTCTATTAGCAAAGAAGAAAATGGAAGAGTTATAATGGAAAAAGATAATACTTCAATTAAAGCTAACCTTTAGAATAAATAGA